>JAQFZF010000452.1:0-17826 GCA_034695365.1 Enchytraeus norvegicus
AGGAAGACAAAGAATTACCTATACAAAGAGTCTCAGTGAATGGATGAACGTAGGAGAAGTAAAAATGATCAGAAGCATGGCAGATAGAGAGAAGTGGAACACCATGACCATCAAAGCTGGAAACTGGCAGGTTATCTGAAAGAGGAAGAAGATAGGCTTATCCGTCAAACTAACAAATAATGATAGCTAGGTTTATGCACCTATTTAAATAATCAGGGGCGTCCACCCCCCCAATTTTGACCCAATGAATTGGCTCAAAACTAACCACCATAGCGGTGTTTCTCCCCAATTTTGAACTTTCCCCCCCAAAAATTGGAAATTTACCATGACAATCTCCCCCCCCCCCAATTTCTAGGTGGCGCCAGTTGGAAATAATTAACAAAAGTGTAAACGTCTTAATTACTTTGATATGATTACTTTCACAGTGTATGGCAGGCGATCAGGTTTATGATGCATGCACAATGATTACATCAAACAGTTGTATAATGTACAATGTAGTACATGTAGCTTATATCAGTTCAATTCCTTTTCCCATTCTGCATAATTTCAACTTTTTCAATGAAGAATGCATTATGTTGCCATCGAGTTTAACAGATGAGTTTATCATTAATAATTATTAGTGTGAACTATTAGGAAACCATTGTAATTTATTTCAATAAAACAACTTAAAATTAATATGAGTGCATCATATCAACTGCATAATTTTCCCGAACCGATTCTCCCCAAGTAAATTCGGAAAAATTGAGCATTTAACCCTCTGCCAACTCACGTGTTCGTAAAAGGCGAGTACAGCAGACACGGCAGTGGGGCGTTGATTTCTGTGTTGATACCAATTGACCTCTCAAATACCAGACTTGCAGAGGTCAAGATGGTCACATTGGTTGTGGCCTTTTGCTGTGGGGCTACTTGTCATTTCACTGTATAATATTTAGCGCTACTGTGGCATTTTACATATTACGGCGCTTTATAAATAGACTTATTTAATGATTGAATGAAATTTTTTTGTCATTATAATATGTAATCAGTATACTTTTACTTCATCACAATGATAAAGACTTAGTAGGGAAGGCTAAAATTCAATATGTAGCCTAGAGAGGCCTCGGCACCAGTAACATCTGTTATACCAGTCTGCCCTCTAGAAGTGAGCTTGTAAGGAATTATTCTCAGCATGACGCCTGATCGTTATCTTATTGACACGTTGTCTCCCGGGACCTGGTGTGCTCTTGATCAGCCTACCATAGGTGGAGTGATAGCTCACTAAACTCTGGCTGAGCGACAGCCGTTACCTCGATACCTCATGAGACATGAAGTGAGGTAACTGAAAGCATTAACCCAGCTTTAGGTCTTATTAGCGTGTGCCTGGTACTGTACCTCTAATAGATAAAAAGTTATAGCAATTAAAAGTCAGTCAAAAAGTTAGATGTGTCAAAAAAGATGTCGATAGGGGGTCCGCTCCCTAACTCAAAATCGGTCGAACTTTCTCACATTTTTGGACAATACATCCTCCCCCTGGCTACTGCATATCATTGCCAAATTTCATACAAATCTGAGAGAGTCGAGTGGGAAGCACTGGGCCAGTTGACATGGAATAGCACTAATACGAGTTTGGACTGCAGCAATAGAAGCTACAAAATTACCATCTGGAAACTTTTACTAGCCATGACTTGGTGTCATATCACATTTATATAACAATAGTGAAAAGGCCTCTGATAAGGCCCGGCCCACCCCACCATTCAATGGACATGAACATGGAGAAAATGAGACAATGGACATTGGACAGTCACACATTAGACAGCTAACTACCCTGCAACAACAGGTCAAATCTATGTGACTCATTGTACTAATCACCCTTCATAAACAGGTCAAATCTATGCGAATCGTTGTCTCAGAAACTGCTTCAGAAATGTTAGAAAACTTGTGTTCTATTCTGTTTGATATTTATTTTGTTTGACTGGTTGCTTTGAGACTATTATCTCGTCGACTTTCTAACAAAGATTCTTCCTAATTGTTTCTGAAACGAGTCAGACTTTCAGATCAAGGAGTTCTGAACTTTGGATTCCAACTCTCGCTTTTTGGACAATTATAAAATTAAACCCTTGCTACCTACTCTTCTGAAGTTTTTATTAACTTGATATATAAGCTGGCAATTTTGTTGCGCTATCTTGCAATCTAAGAAGCATCTTAATAAGATGCACATAATGTCCAATGCGCAAGCTGACATATTTTCGAGATTCCTTCAACTGGGGGGGGGGGGGGTCCAGCAGAATTTAACATTGACGCATGTAATATAATTCAGTAACATTTCATTTAATGTTTCTTTTGTTTTATTTTACTAATTGAATATGTATAATTCAAGCAAATCCATAGACTAAATTTGACATTATAGAATTTTTAAGTCCTATGCCTAAGGATTGTTGTCAGCATTCTATAGATGCTCTGTTGGAATCTTAGGCATGACACGTTTCTCATGGATAATTGCAGGTTCCATGGATTATGGAACCTTCGCAAGGCGATCAGACGTTTCAAACTGATACAGCCTAAGCTTTAGTGTTACAAAATTAATGTAGCTTGAAAGTAAAAGAAAATAGTAGGCCCAGCACTATCTCAGAAAGCACTTGTCTAGATAGACTAGGGAAAATCTATATTTGGCAATGATGAAAAAATAATAATTGAATTACTTTTTAATTGCCCTGGGTGATAACAACAATGGGCTAAAAAATAATATAAAATTGATTTAATTATATATCAATTAATGATTGTAATAAATATAGGCCTACAGGGTGGGGAAAAAAACCTTAGCGAAAATGCAATAACTTCCTCAAAACTTAAGATTTCTTCAACATATTTTAAGACCTTCTAGAGGAGGAATTTTGACATCTAACTTTCAAATTTTGTCGAAAAATATATATTATTGAAAAAATTACTGAGTTTCTACTAGAAAACCCAAAAAAATTAACAAAGCTTATTCATTGCTTTTTAACGTAATTTTGTACTTGAAAAGCGCCATTTGTAGATGCTGCCGATTCTACTTGAGCAGGTGTTCAAAATGTACTGCCATCTGTGTGAATGCAAGCCTGTAGCCTGTTTGAAATAATGTCGTTTTGATTTGGTAACCATTCAAAAACAAAAACAAAAAAACAACAAAAAAGTCTTGCTTGAAGCAAGCACAGTAACAGTTATCAGATTAGGTACGGTTAAACATTTCTGTGCATGCAATATGCGCTTTTTGTCGCATGTTTACATCTAAACTTCTATAATTTAGAGACTTTAGTCTTTACTCCCTATACATCTAGGTCCTATATACCTATACATGTAGGTCCTATAGGCCTACTATATAGTATAGAGCAGCCCTGGGCAAACGGCGGGCCGCATGCGGCCCGTTTTTGGCGGCCCTCGAGCCTATGGTGATTATGAATAATTAACACTGCTATTTTCAAGAAAACAATAGTATGCTCATGAAATCATAATATCAAGTATAGGCTTTGAATTAATTTCAATAGAAGCTATAACAATTTAATAATAATTAACATTTCGCTTTCATAGATCTTAATTGGGCTACATCGCAGCTCTACTAACACTCACCGACCTACCTAAATGTAAGACCCAAGAATAGCTGTAACCAAAGTGTTTTAAATGAATGAATTTCTTCGCAATTTCGGTAATTTCCGTAAAATTGAAAATAATTTGTTACTAAGTCAAAGAGAGATTTATTTTAATTAAAGTTTATTTTTTGGATGACCACTGAATAAAATTCAACTAGAGATAATAGATTTGCTATGTAATCCTGTTTTAAAGGAACAATAAAGTTTGGAAGAAATTTAGTAGATTTTACAGTTCTATCGACTCGTAAAAATGTGCAAAACTTTTGATATTTTTCCTGGCTATTGTTCATATATTACCTTCATTGTGTCTTTCATAGATCATTTCTCATTCATAGATCTTAACTAATGCATCCATGACAGATAGACACGTGGAAGCAGTTGAAAAATGAATACTACAAATTTAGAGACAGTTGATGGAGGGGCGTCAAAAAATTTGGCGACCCTCCATCCCCATCGAAAAGTTTATGCTGCCCTCGGTTCAAAAAGTTTGCCCTGGCCTGGTATAGGGTGATAATGATTATATTGTGATGTGCGCAGGACTATTGACTTTTTTTAAGTGTGCCGCATGATTCTTGGAAAAATTTAAGTGTTCTGTGAGTGAAAAAAGGTTGCGGAGCACTGGTATATATGAATCACAAATATAAATGGTAATCGTTATTATTATAATAACAATAACTATTCAAAGTTAGTAATACCAATGGTCTAAGTTCCAATTTTATCTACCAATATTTCTACATTAAACTTCTCTATGCATACAAACATGCGCAGTTGATTTATTTTTAGAATTTGCACTATAGTGGGCAATGCTCCATTTAATAAACACGGTGTTATTACGAGTTCATTGCGAATTGTTAATAAAAATCGATTGATTGAGTCTTATATGCCTTATATAGACCTAATCTACAAGTAGGTTACATTTTTGTAAAAAAAATGGATAGGCTATATTTTAAAAAAATTGGCCTGAAATAGGTTAATTTTTTTAAGCTTCAATTTACTATTCCCACTCTTTCAATATTCTGCCTTCAGTTTGAATCCGTACTACCAACTCTCTTAGACGAACATGCCCCTCCAAAACAAATCTTCTGTCACGCTAATAAAACTAAACCTTTCATAACCCCAGACATCCTAATCCAAAAGAGAGAACGCTCACGATTAGAATCCATCTTCAGACTTAACAACAACACACTTAGGCCTAAACGCCAAGCCACCCGTGTTAATACAATGGTTACCAAATCAATAAGCAATTATTTTAGAATGACAATTGATGATAATAAAGACAAACCCAAAAAACTTTGGCAAGCCATGAACTCTCTCCTCAGTCGCGACACCCCCAAATCCCTTCCTTCAGCCTTCCACACTAGCCACTTCATTTTTAAATTTCTTCAACGACAAGATTGTCAAAATTGTCCTTTGCTCCCTATTCCTCCTTTTGCAAGCAGTTTCGATTCTGTCGATAGTTCTTTATTTTCTCCACCGCTTCAATTTACAATTACAAGTTTCAATCCAATCACTGAGCATGCAGTTCGTAAAACCTTGTGCATTTGCAGGAGTTTTATGGTGGTTGGATGCTGTCTGTAGTTGCACATCCCGCTTGGGACGTCCCTGACATCGCCTTCGGGTGAGGAACCGGACGTTAAATCCTCATTGATTGATTGATTGAAACTATACTAAGCTCCACTGATTCCTCTTGTAGCCTTGATCTCATTCCGACTGAAATCCTGCATTGATGCTTTGTTCCTTCTATAACACTTCTAATTAATCTTTCACTTAGCGAAGGTGTTTTCCCTACTTAATTCAAGCATGCCATTGTAACTCCCCTACTTAAAAAGCATTCTCTACCTAAAAATGAACTGTCCAGTTATCGTCCTATTTCTAATCTAAACTTCATATCTAAAATTCTGGTACAATGGATGTAGGCTACTCACGCCTCTGCAAGCACCTTGATTCATTTCCTTCATTATCGCCCTTCCAATCTGCCTACCGGCAATTCTAATCCACCAAAACTACTCTTATTCGAATTCAGAGCGATCTCTGTCTTGCCATGAACCACCAGCGCATCTCCGCGCTGGTTCTCGTAGACCTCTCTGCTGCCTTCGATACCATTGACCACAATGGTATCGAAGTCTCTTAATACTAGTGACCAAAATGGTTGCTACTGAGTAGGCTTAACTCGTGCTTTGGTATTTCTGATACTATACATTCGCTACTTTCGTCTTACCTTTCCCAAAGCTCTCAGTCTGTTGCTATAGGTCAAACCTATTCTTTCAATATTCCACTACTACGAGGCGTTCCTCTAGGATTTGTACTCGGGCCACTTCTTTTCACATTTTACACCACTCCTCTGAGTCACTTGCTTACCGATTCTTCGTTACAGTTTCACTTCGATGCTGACGATACTCAAATATACATATCCTTTTCATGCAGTGACTCTAGCCAAGCTCTAGTAAAACTTTCAACTACTCTTGATCATGTTTACTCTTGTTCTGTGCTAACCGTCTTGTGGTGAATCCCTCAATAATGGAATATCTGCTCATTGGTACCCCACAACAAAGATTGAAAGTTACCAATTCCTTCATTTCTTTTAGAGACATTGTGTTGAGTCCCACAGACTCAGCACATAACCTTGGTGTCATTTTTGATTCTCAACTTGAGTTAAAAAGTCACATATCGCCTATCTGCCGCTTTTCCTTCTTTCAATTCGCCAGCTTCGGCAAATTCGCTCCTCACTCGACAAGAATTCTCCAATTGTATTGGCAAATGCTCTTGTCCACTCCAAGATTGATTACTGCAATTTTTTGCTTAATGGCCTGCCTAACACTTCATCCGCCTTCAGCGCATGCAGAACTTTTTAGCACGTGTTGTTTGTAAAACCACAAAATTCCGCTCTCGGACAGCCGACCTTCTAAAAGGTCTGCATTGGCTTCAGAACGCATAAAATACAAAATTGCCTCACTATCCTTTAAGATTATCCACTCTGGTAAACCTTCATATCTTGCTGAGCTTATCAACCATCCCGCAGTCTTCGCTCTTCTGGTACTAATCTCCTTAATATCCCCGATACACGATATATAGGTAGGCGATCGTTCAGTTTTATCGCTCCAACACTATGGAATTCATTTCCACTTGATCTTTGATCGTGCACAAGTATTATAACTTTCCAGGGTAAGCTGAAAACCCATTTGTTTCCTCCTTAGATCTGTTTATCAGATTCTCTTGCCCTGGCTAATGGACTTGCACTGCTTGGATCTCGCTTTCTCTTCGGTCTATGCATTAGTAAGTGTGTTTCTGGTGGTATAGAACTGCTTGCAGTTGCATAGTCTCTTTAAGACGTCCCTGACATCGCCTTCGGGTGAGGAACCGGACGTTAAATCCTCATTGTATTGTATTGTATTTAGGTTCACTAGTAATGTAGTGGATGTCTTAATAATGATGAGATCTTGTAACGTTCATTTGCCCCTCTTTCACTCTGTGATCAATTAACTCAAAATTTGGCACATATTCCCGATGGCAATGCAATGTTTTCGTGTACGCGATCTTGAGCTCCTTTTCATATGTGCTTTGAGCTTATTTTGTCTTATTTCCATATTTCTAATCGACTTTAATATTAAAACTTTATTATAGGTTGTACTTTCCAGGCTAGTGTTTAGGAACTGTTAATTGATTTCAGGTAACCCGGTCGTGTCTTCAATAGTCAGAACCTCGGTTTCTCCTATTGTTCCACTGTCTCAACCCGTTAGTTTATCGTTGAATTCATCTCCACAGTGTAACATTCGCTTTCAACTTCATGTTCAGGGTGGGCTCACGATACTCCGTCCTACTATCACTCAACTTCAGCCTTCAATGCTGTTCGATCAATCAGCTACGTCAGTCGCCATGGGTGAAGATAAACCTCTTATCTCCAATTCTTCATTATCAACTACTCGTTCGTCTGTAAGACTATTGTCTAATCAGCCAAATCCCAGCATGCTGCATCCCCTTGGATTGACTGCTCTTCAGCCCATTGGTGCTCAGCGGCTGCAGCGGCATCAGCTGATTGCTCAACAACAGAGGCAGCTTATGACACAACAACACGGAAACCAATATCGTATACCTGGTTCTGGTTCTCATCCGATCGTTACAACTTCTTCCATCCATGGTGCGATTAGACTGCCAACAGCTGCCATAGCTTCGTCGCTAATTTGTTCTAATAACGCTGATTCTTCTAGCAAGGTTAGTCGTGGTTTATTGTGATTTTTTTGTTCTTTCTTCTTCCTTATATAACAAAAACATCCATTTGCATCGTTTCTGTGTTTGGTATTTTATGTAGTTTGCCATTCCACTGATTAAAACATACCTTACATAAGGTACGAGTAGTGAAGTAACAAGAGCACGGAAACAGTTTGACCTTTGGACCCTACCGGTGGTGCCAGGTACAAAGGTCAAACCACATGGGCTGACCCAGGCGCAACCACCGATTCAATTCAAAGGGGGTGGATTCTGAAATAATTATACATGTATGTGTAAGTATGTAAGGGCAGCATGCATATGTGTGTTCATGTGTACGTTTATGTACATATAATACTGTTCACCTCAATCAATCACTATGCATTTATATCACTGTGTTTCTACATGTGTGTATTTTAAATAATTATATATGGGGGTTTCGTAGCAGCACGTCTCCTCTTTAATCGGAGTGTGTGAAGAAAAAACAGATGTCGCAACATAAATGGCCGGGCAAAGTTCATCTTGCAAACATCGTCATCGCCGACCAATCGCAGCACAATGTGATATGAGGTGATCGTTGCAGCCAGTCACAGCGAAGTGGGTCATGGCACGAGCTATCTTTAAATAAACAAGCACTGAGTTTTATTATTTTAATACCGGAGTTTGACCTAAAAACATGTGATCGTACAATATGTGAACTTTTATCTCTTGTCCTACATATCCAGTCTATACTTGTTTAACTAGGACGACAGCCTTGTTGTAACGCTATGGATGCATATAAAAGTCGACTAAACTCTAGCGTTCTACATCACTGTTCATTCGAAGGCAGTCAGATTACATCTACAATAATAAAGTCCTAACTATTTCGAGAGTTCTTCATCAGCGATTATCAAACATGTCTGGTATTCAGGTTTGTCATTGTATTTTAATTTATATACTACAATTATAGTCTTAGCAATAGAAAGATTTTACCTCTTCGTTTAATATTGAATTAATTTTGTATTCAATACGATTTGAAATGGAACGTCAACTTAGATTTACATGTAATATACACTTTTATTAATTCTGTGTGTGATTTTATGTTTCAGAAACTGGAGATTGGAAAGAATCGATATTCTTCTGTCACCACATACAAAGGTCAAAAGTACGGTCATATCAGGGAACAAGATTCTTGTCTCGGTTATCCAACGAGTAAAGGGGTGTCGTTAAATCCATCACGTTTTGCAGTTCTATGATTGCCGAGGAAGTGACAGTGAAACTCGATTGCTTAAATAAACCTCAACAGTTCGAGTACAAGACTCATCTCGGAGGTGGTATATACTGCGTCGTACGCTCAGGATGTCATGCTGTCAGTCTGAGACGATACTTTGTTCCAGAGGATAAAATGTATCCGATCCCAACTAAGAAGGGAATATCACTACGACCAACCGAGTGGAGAAAGCTCGTTTCACATCTGGATCAGATAAAGGAAAAGCATGCAGAATTAAAAACTGCAACTCCATGTGGCTTCAGTGCATTGCACTCAAATCAAGAGGCAGCATTCGCATGTACTGAATGCTATTCCTTCGGTGCAGGCGGTGTCTACACTTAGAATACTTCGATCGGGACTATAGAAACTCATTTATCTTTAGCATTCTAATAAAATGTACAACAGACACGAATTGTGTTTTATTCTCGTTTATTATAGATTCTCGCAAACAAATTTATGTACCATAGTATCGTTCAGCATAGTATCATCAGCAAAGCAGTTTACAATAGAGCTCAAACTATAACCGAGTCTCTTAACAAGTAATAAAATACGCAGTAATGTCCGCAAAATCTACTAAGCACACTCTGTAATTGTTCACCGTTAAAAACATAATCGATACAACTTTTTTCTAAAAAGTCACGAAATATAGGACGTGGACTCCTCCCAACGAATCAAAGTATTATCCGGCTCCATCTCCACTCAAATACATAGCTATCCAATGTTCGCGGGGCTTGCTATACAGATCAGTGTTGAAAATCCACCTACTACTACCCGTATCACTCATCAGTTTATTAGCCGATCTACGCAACTATCATGCTTGGGTCCGTATCCCATCCACCGTACCAGGTACTCTTTCTTTCCCTTCCTAGTTCTCGTTCGTACTACTTTCTACTACTTTCGTACTACTTTCTCAACTTCAAACAACGTCGGATCCCTTCTAACTCTTTGCAGTTCTTGCGTGTAATATTTTCCCTTGATTTCGTTTTCTGAATAATCTTTGAGCGAGTATGTGGACAGATCTGTTGGATATCGACTCCTGACGACAAATACCTCTTTCGACCAACCTGCTTTGTATTCCTTACGGAATGCTTCGACGGTTCTACTGATGCGAACAGTGTCTCTAACTTGAAACTTCCACTTGACGGATGTCTTCCTTCTAGCCACCTTGTTTTCAGAATGATGATCCATCCATCTGATCTGGAGCTGTTTCTATACTAGAGTGATGTGCGCTATTGTACGATTGAACAAGTTTCGGAAGCACTACGATGTATCGGAGAGATTTTGAATAGGTAAAAGATCTCCACATTTTACTTTTCAACGTTCTATTGAATCGTTATACTAGAGCACATTTATGTCATCGTTTTCGCTCGTGTAATGAAGTATTGAGAGCTCCTTTAGAAACGAAAAAATATCACATTCAGAAATTCACGACCCTTTTCCGTCTGCACTTATGTCGGACTTCTATCGCTATCGAGCAAGATCTTTTCAAATGCAGACTTTACTTCAGGTGCTGATTTATTTTTTATAGGTACGGCAAACGCGTATCGACTGTAACAGTCGTATTATCAGAATTATCGTTACGATCAAAAATGTATGTAAGATCCGCTAAATCCAATTACCATATGTGATCGGTACCAAGTGAAATTGTTTTACGACGAGGAAATTTGCGTCTGATCGGTTTGTGTATTGTGTATGCATCTTGTGATGCGAGATAGTCACGCACATCGTCATTTGAATTCGACGAATATCTAGCCAAATTTTTGACAGATGCAAACTTCCTCCAGCTTCCGGAAAGTAGTAGACGTTTTCCATCATTAACACACCTCCCAACTCCTGGCACGCGGAGTTCCAGGCAATTTCCTTTCGAGTGGCCTAGATCTTCGTGTCCCTGGTCTTCTATCCACTCTCACGGTCGCCGGAACTTGAACAACTGGTATTACAGGTCGCTTGCTTTGATTTATAACTTTCCAGCTGCTGTAGTTGGAGATGAGATCTTTTGTAATTTCGTTCGATTCAGCCAGACCTTCCGCAAATTCGCGCCATCCTTCCGGCCGACCATCACCGACTCGTCTCTGTCTCAGAATATCGCTAAACAACTCGATGATATTAGACCCCGTCATTATTGTCTGATTATATTATAGATATCTTCACCACGTTCGTTCCAGGCGAGATGAGGGGTGTCTTTGATGATTCGAATCAGTCTCTTCGCTTTATGACGCGAAGTAGCGGGGACAGAGTCTAATATTTCAGTTTCATCAATCATGTCTTCTTCGCGCTTGACAGGCTCTCGTACGCGAAACTTTTGCAATACCATCGCGTAATTCTTTGCCTTGACATCGTCGGGATCATTTCCATCCAGCATACCTCTCACTTCATTATCCAAGCTAGACATTTGAATTGCTGTTGATGATGTTGATGACGTCCCTGATATCGTCATCAGGTGATGAACCGGACGTTAAACCGCTATTTGATTTGATTTGATGTTGCTTGAGTACGAGCATACATTACAGGATCGACTAGTACGTACTTTTTCGCATGATCCGTCGTTAGTTGTTGTTGTTATTGCCGCCTAATAGTCCTCCGAGGATAGAAACGATCGGTCCAAAAAGAACGCCTAGAAATCCGCCGTGTTGAATAATCTTCTTTCTCGTCAATGAGACTTTACGTCTCACGAGTTCACGAAGACTCTTTTTACGTCGAACCAGAAAATTATTTTGTTTTTTAGATAGCGGGACTTTACCCCGCAGCAAGTTTTTTGCTCACTCACAAATGCAATAAACCAAGTCTTTATTTAGGTTAGCTTTTAACCAACACTTTTCTTAGATTCGCTGTATTGATTAAGCTTTCTTAATATTGATGCGAAGTGTTCAACTCTACGAGATATTCACTATAGGATGTTTGCTCAACATCCTATAGTGAATGATTGAGGTTATGTGTAAACAGCAAGTTCTATTTAGGAACATACACGTATTGGGGAGCATCGTCTGTAAAAATATTTGTTCTGATGCGTAGTTGTTCATCAGTATTCAAGTCGATAAACAGGTAAGCGAACGGTCTCGCCGTTGCTTCCTTGAACACTTCTTCTAGAAATTGACCTTTGGGAAACATCTGTCTCCCTAGTATACTGATTTGACCTATATCTCTAGGATTCTTGAAGAGTACGATATGGTGTGAATTCAAGTTCATTGTTCTGTTATGTTTCAAACTGTGAAATATGTTTTGAGTGAGAAATAGTATCGAAATGTTTTTGTGATGACATCCCTTTGTGAATATTTGCGCAACTTTTTCATTCGCTTCATGCATGAGATAATCTACGACCAGTAACGCTTGACCCCATCAAATTCATTTTCATTAGGTAGTCCTTCGATGAAGCGAACATTCTTCATGGTACTAAACACGTCTCGGTAGACTCCGTAACACCAAATTATTTCCTGCAGTGGAGGTGATATCATCTCTGATGCGCATCGTATCAGCTTCATTGTAGATTGTGTCTTGCCTGATCCTGTAGGACCAGAAATCAGAACGATGAAGGGATGCTACATCTCTAATGATTTGAACTCGACTAACGTTAAACGATAAATGTAGCTGATATTTATAGTAAAACACAACTCGGATTGTACAGACATTTACTTTGATAATATGTTTGAAATTTCCACACAATATTATTTGCAATAATAACAATTTTCGCTACAGTCTTTATAAGTTTGTGAAATTAAGTGCATTAGAAGAGAAGTGATAAGCATGTTTTAACTTAGTAACCACAGTGTGCATTATAGTGCAGTTGAACAGGGAAAGAAAGACACCTTAATAAAACTGTATAATTAATTAAACTTAAATAATCAATTTTTAAATTAATCAATTAAGATGCTGATTTCCCCTAATGTTTGATATATTTAACACTAACTTTTTTTACATTTCGGGGGGGGGGGGGTGGGGTGGGGTTGTGCCCCTCTCCCACCGTGCCCCCCGCCTGCACTTTACCTCTCTCACTGCGTAGCTCTGATTATAATCACATCATATAATTTTTCTCAACGTGCTAAAATGTCACATCTTCTTGACATTATCTAAAAAATGACGTGTGTTTAGTTCTATAATTGAGCTCCATAGTTAAATGTGTGACTCGCTTACGATTAAGTAATTCTTTCTTAGAAGGTCGCCTGATGAAGTGATTTCAAATGAAAATTTCTTGCAGATAAAATTAGCCACTTTTTAAAAGTCTCTTCGTGAGGCAATTAGCTACCTAGCAGTATCATTCAAAGCATGAAGTTATGTTCACAGCATCAGACGCTTATTTAGGTCTAGAGGCATATCAACCACGATCCATCGTTAAATCTTGATGCTTGTAAAGAAATTGAACTAATTTCAATATGTATTGATTTAAAATTGTCGAGTTCGCTGGTGTGCAAAATCGATTTGATTTTTTTTAACGTAGGAAGTTAAATCTTGCTTGCGTTACATGGCGTATAGACCAAAGGTGATCAAACTGCGGCTCGCGGACCCATGTTGTGAGGCTCGCGAGTGGGTTTTGAAAATAAATTTTCAATGAAAAGTTCAAGATTAGACGCTGGAAGTAGATAATACTAATATTAATTAATAAAATTAGTCTTTTCCTACGTTAAAAAAATTCAAATCGATTTCGCACACTAGCGAACTCGACAATTTTAAATCAATACATTTTGAACTCAATTACCCGATTTGCTTATAACTGTCTAACATATTTTGTATTTGTATTTTATATGTGTTGATGATGTAACTATCTGCGTTTGACAGATGGAGTTGAAATAAAAGAATATTATATATACTATTTTTAGGTTCAATTTAATTATGCTCCCATCTGGCTTAACAGCATTATTTATGACAAGTAAAATTCAAGATTATATACATGTACAATTTCCTGTGTACATATTGTATGTATGAATGCGATTCGCACACTCCTAAAGTAGGGTAGGTGCGGTTTGCGAGCTTAAAAGTTTGCATTTCTGAGGCTCCCCGCCCGATATGAGTGGCCACCCCTGGTATATACTGTAATACTATAGAGGACTCAAACATATGGAAAATATGCAACGAATTAACGTCAGTTTCATCATCCAGGGATGATGCCAGTAGCGGACCCAGGCTGCATTCATACAAATAAAACAAAATATTGATCAGGTTACGTAAATCAATCAATAAATAGGTATTTCTATAATGTCTAGACCTCTACAAGTCTGTCATCTGTGTATACCCTTCAAGTTTACTATAATTATAATCTATGGATGCTTTCATCTCACCCAGGTAGGCATAGTGGTGTCCATCTTCTTCTGCTTCAACTCACCGCGCTTTCTTCAACACGACATCGTTCGTCTCCCCCTCCCTCCACAATCCTCCTCCCAACCCCACCTCCACCCCCACCCACTCAACCAAACGATTCTCACCTACAGAAAGTCCTGGCTGGGAGAGCAGGCTGCCTTCCAGCTCATCTACACCAATTTCCTCTACACCATCCTCGTCCTTATCCTTCCCCTGGTCCTCCTCCTCGTGCTTAACATCCAGCTGATCGTGGAGTTACGTCGAGCTCAGAAGCGCCTCAAGAGAGACTCGTTGCCTGAGGTGGCTGCCTGCAGGAGGAGGGTGGGGTCGAGTGCTTCACTGGGGGAGGGGTGTAGGAATGGGGTGAAAGGGGGTGGGGGTAAGGATGAGGAGGACAATATAACAGGTGCGATGATCGCGGTGGTCCTCATACTGGTTATATGTCATACACCTGATAGAGTGCTGCAGGTTAGTTATCAGTCAATCAATAGATCGACGGATCGATCATCAATTAATCAATCAATCATTCATTCATTTTCAGTTTAATCAATAGAACAATAAGTAAATCTATAATAAATCAGCCATTCAATCCTTTACAAATCAGTCAATGCATGTGTAAAATTTGTTTAATAGTTTCCCAACGACATCAGTTACGTCTCCAACGGAATATGATTGACCCTAACAAAACTATCAATTGCACTTGATGAAAGAGAAATTATAGCAAACTATAAAAAATATAAATTATAAATTATAAATAATTATTATAAATTAAATAATTATAATTTATTATAATCTATCTATATAAAGAAGAGATGCTGTGTGTGTGTGTGTCTGTATGACCGGAATGCATTTCGACAGTTTTGCACCTTTTCACTCCATTTCTTCACTATTGTGTCCGTTTGGGCATGGGACATCCTGTAGGGGGGTTGCCGTCCCTCTTTGTGACCACTACCAGGGTGTCCAGGCCCAAAAACGTGTAATTTCCACAGGTTTTCAGTGTAACAGGTCCCGCAAGCAGTCGTGTTATCAACAAACTAATATGAAAGCAAAAGTTTGCGGTGTATGGGGTTCCCATGTGTGGTTTATTTCTTGCGCTTTATTTCCATTCGCAACCCTTCTTTACCCGGGCGGAACCAGATACCTCAGCTAAGGACTTATTGGGTAACCGATAACTGCACGTGTTTCATAAGAGTCGACTAACGCAGATACTGAGCGAGGAAATGACCCCTAAACAGTTGTGATGTAGTAAAACTGTAAAAGCAAAGTTAGTGAAACTTTGTGTATATCTGACATTTCAAACGTACATTTCAGATTTGGGTTCAAACAGTAAATCTAAATTCATTTCCTCCCGGGCAGCGCCGGGTACCCCAGCTAGTTGATAATAATTTGATGTAGGCAAGAATGCTATGTTTAACTATTTAGATTTCTGTAACAGTCTGCACCTTTGTTATAATAACAAGCATTTGCAGACTATATGGGAGTCATGGACTATAGCTTGGACAATGGACATGTAGAGCTTATGGCAAAGTTTCGTTAAATAAAAGGATTAACTTAACAGGTTATTGCAAGTTATATTTTAAAGTTTTCAGTATAGTACTGCAGTGTGCAATGTGGCGATCCTACGTTAGTTTTAATTAAGAGAACAATATGAGTAGACTACTAGGTCTAATTAATCAATATAATTGTTAGCATCTATGTACAAATTTATATGCCAGACATTAGTATGGTCTAGATTAGAAAATTGTGTGCAAGCATGAAATATAATACATTAGATAGCATAGCGACAGGACAAATGAAAGCTATTAATAATAATAATACAGGTTTAACGTCCGTTTAATCATCCAAGGATGCTGTCAGGGACGTCAATTAATTAATAAATAATTAATTAACTCCGTAATCATTAGATGGATTACTGATTTGATTTATTAAGTGACAGAGTTGAAAATCTTCAGAATATTAGTTTATATTAGAATATCAGAAGATCAGTTTTCTAAATATAAGAGAAAGGCAGACCAGGGGACGTTAACTCAAGTGATTTGTTAATGAAAGGTGTTGACAACAGAGAGTTTTCTAACTAGCAGAACAAGAGGACATTAGGCTATTACCTATAAGATCATTGAGGTTAGATCATTACAGTTAATAAGTATTTATTTAGTAAGCGATTGGTTAACAAGGAAAATTAATTTTCCGGGTTGTGTTTTCAGAGTCTGAGTTAGTAAAAAATAAAAACAGGCTAGATGACTTTTGGAAATATAATAGAACTTCATGTAACAGGTATTATAATGGCCCAATGTGATGCTAATTTAATAGAGTGAGATATTCCTGTATCCCTTATTTGCCTCGCTTTTTTTCAGATATGTGCATCCTGGCCTATTATAAATGTCACAATAACTCGAGCTCTAACAACCAATCCACAACGTTTATAAGTTGATGGCGCTAAAACTTGTATTGACGTAATGTATACAGGGACTAAGACCTCTATAATATTCACATCCATAGCCTAAGTACTAGAAAACACTAAGGACTACAAAGTACATCTTAATTCAGACTTAATTAGGCATTATTTTAAATATATGTGTTTGGCTATATATTTACTATGTCTGCGTATATAATAGTGTGCAGAAATTAGTTTCATGGACCTGATTTCAGGCAACAACATTATAATATAGCCCAGGTCTAGAAAAGAAAATAGATGTTAATTATTATTGAGAAAATTTGTGTCTGCTCTAAGTTTTGAATATTATTTGGCGTTTGATAGAAAATAATACTTCGGACAAGCCCCTAGCTCAGTATGATCCACTGTCGCTGGCCCACGTCTATAGGTTATAGGAGTGAATGTGTTGCTTGGTGCTCACCATCTGGCGCCTCCAAACGACACATTCACCAGTACACAGATGCAAGTATCAGAAGTCTGATACTCCTCTGTCCTTTAGACGCTTCACAAGTTGCAACCATTTCTCAGTCTAGCGATATTTCACAAACAAACGCAGCCATCAAGTGGCTCTATTGCTCTTTAAATACTCAAATCAAAAGTCCGATCTTCAATCCTTGGAGGCTTCTTCCATCAGTACATATGGAATCTATGATGTGTTTAACGTCGTATGAATGATGCAACAACATCATTTGCTATGCAATTATTTTAACATTAGCCAGATCAGGCTGTAGACTGTCTTCAAGTCTTTGGTTGTGAAATTTAACCAGATTTGAGTTTCTAGACCCAGTTCTTGAAAAATAATATCATATTGTAATGTTAAATCTACTAATCATTTCTACTATTTCTTTATATTTTGATCGAATTTCACATTAAAACATGGGAGATCTTATTGAGTTTCGCTGTATGCAGAGCTCTCAGTATAAGGAAATTAAAGATTTCCAGTTCAGGACTTATGAAATAAATTAATACTGATATTGCTCATATTTGGCTGCTTTAATCCTAATACCCCTCAAATAAGAGTCAATTAGGGAACCGCCGGGCCTTCCGCC
>JAQFZF010000453.1:0-17813 GCA_034695365.1 Enchytraeus norvegicus
GGAATATTGCAGAGAATTGGTTGTTCTCCACTTCTAGTAAATTTCACATGGATCGGTTAACTGGTTACTAATTTATTACAAATATAAAAAGGTGGTCACTTATAAAACTCACAGTGTATATACAAATAAAAATAACTATGCATTGGACCTGGATCTGAGTAACTACGTTAGTTACTTCTTACGAATAGATGCAGCTGACGGTAGGCTAAATTCTCAAATTTATAGAACTCACTCGAAACAAAGAATCGTACCATGGCTGCTAAATATTTCGAATTGGACACAGCATAAACTCCTATAGCAAGAATTATCCAGAATGATTACGGGAACTTATGGGTCGTGTTTTATCAATGCATGGATCGTCACAGAGGATGATATTACAAGTCATCCGTCATAATCCTGACTCGGTAAGTGAGAAGCGATGTTGGCAATAAGGTTATTATGGAGACTCTAAAAACAAAATGCTATTGGTATGCTAATATAAAAAAGCTGCTTTTTATTTATTTATTTATCACATTCTACAAGTATTTGAAAGTCAAGCAATGGAAACATTGAATGTGTGTTGGTGAATGGAGATAAAAGCCATAAGTGCCGCTTACATATTCCTCGTAAACAATAATAGAAATTAAAAAAAACACGCATTGTAGACATAGTCTATCAATATCTTGTGTATTACAAGAAAATACATATATAAAATTCTAAAATGTTATAATAATGGCGAATGGATTTATTGCGGCGTGTATCATACGAAATTAATAATCTGATTTCCAGTATAGATGGACTGCATTACTTAAAATGAAGTACTGAATGCAAATGGTCAATAAATACAAAATCTGACAGTGACACATATAATATAGAACGAATAATAACAATAATAATAAAGACCACAATAGTAAACCTAATTCTGTCACTGTCTCCACACGAGAGAATCATTTATTATTGAAGACTTCCTGATATATTTCAAACTAATTCCCAACCTCTGATTTTTCCAGCTGCCTTCCCACTAACTAATTACAGGCGACCATGGACTAGGTAGAAATGTATCGCTTGGTATTTTATGTCTATACTATAAATATTTTAAAGATGATTTATGAATAAACACAGCATTCCCCCATAAAAGCTATTATATTGAAAACGTTATATTCGCTGAGAAGATAATTTATAGGATTAGAAATAAAGTTTAGATAACTGTTTTAAGGTTCGATGCGACAAAGTATTTGTAATAATTATGTACAATCAATCAATCAATCAATCAAGATTTAGCGTCCGGTTCCTCACCCCGAAGGCGATGTCAGGGACGTCCCAAGCGGGATGTGCAACTACAGACAGTATCCAACCACCAGAACACTCCTGTAAATGTACAAGCCCAAAGAGAAAGCGAGATCCAAAAGAGTGCAAGTCCGTTATCAATAATATAGTTGACAATATTAAATTAGGTATATACAATTTGTTTTGCTATTTTTAACTTAAAGACCTCCCTAATCATTGCTTGTAACTTTAAATGGCAATTTAAGAGCCTAACTGAGAAAATGTACTTACGAATTATCAGTATAATTGAAAGGCTTCGGTGTCGTGAGTCGAGATCCTCTGAAAAAAATCAAGCACAATCAGTAAATAAATAATTAACGTCCGTTTTCCCTTCCACAGACGGTAAGCTACACATCTTACTCGATCATGCAGGGAAGCTTTATATTAAGAAATACAATTTTTTACATCTAAAAGTTTATTAGGAAGATTTCAGTTGTTTCATCTTAATATGCTCCAAAACATTCAAGCATGGCTTTTCTATAGGAGTTCAATGTTAAATTTTTTATGTATAGTTACTTATTGTATACATCCTTTACATACTAATTATATGGGTCTTAAACAGCAATCTGATGCTTCCTGACCCATTAGATGTTATGTTATCTTATGTTATATGATTACGATTAGTCTATTTTAATAAGTAAGATGTTAATTAAATTGCAATAATTTTGTTAGCCTGTGAAAGTAACATTAATCGACGTCTCTATGCAAGACATCAGTCTAGTTTCATTACTAATAAATCTCTAGGGTATAATGGATTACTTACAAATTAAATCTTGGTCGAACGGGTCTTCGAGGCAAGGGATCTGATAAGGCAATGTGAATAAGTTGCGTCCAGAAATAAACGCACACAATGTTCTTGTACAGCTCAGTGTTAAGAGTCAGCACCATGATAACACTTGCTAAAAGACCAAAGACGAGTATTTAGCGTCAGTTTCGCGCCCTAACGGCTACATCAGTGACCGGTGGGCCCTGGCAGTAGAACCGTGAATCAATTGAACCTGAGTCGGGCACTCAACCGATGGGCTAATCGGCTCAGTCGTACCAACAGTGATGTAGGTAGTATGAGAGTTCAGCTGAAACATTAAAATAGTGATTTTATGACATAATATTCACTTATATTAGACTTATTTATATAAAATAATGGATTAGCAAATGATAATCATCAGCGACGGGTAAATCCAGGGCAGAGTATCTCTCCAATTTCAGCAAGAGCAGTAGTCGAGGAGTCTACTCTCCAGTTTCCACACTATTTTAACCAATTCACTATGATGCTTCGTATCGAAGGATACTGTCAGATACAATATACAGCATATTATAAAGGTACAATTTAGTTGTCAATAATATTCATACAAAATATTAAGAAAAATCATTCAAATATAACAATAATAAAAGAAAGTATATTGGGTTTTAAATGTAATTAGCATGATAAATTCTAAACGCAATTGCATACTAATAGGTCACATGAAGCCTAAATGCCTGATGATGAAGGTAATACTTTACAGTTGACCTATACGAGTTTACGATAATACTTGTCGAGTTTAACGACACTAATAATATCGCAATTACTGCAGATTTGTCGAATTTGAGTCAAGATGCGGTGCGGAGTTATTCCTCGAAAATCTGTGCAAAGAAAATGCAGGCCTAATCAGATCATGTTCTCAGATTAACGCAATCTTCTAAACGATGCCGAATAAGTGGCCGAGCCAATGGCGCAAATAGTTAAGAGTCTGGATCGTGTTCCATAGGTTCTCGATTCGAATCCCAGGGGCTCACTCGTCACTGATGCAGACTGCCGGCCGCGAAACTGATGTTAAATTCGGTTTGAGCCTTTATACTTTTAAATATCCATCTCATCTAACTGTGCCAATTGACAGGTCCAAGGAAATCCTCACACTCTGTTAGCTATCAAGCAACTAACGAGTACACCAATTTTCCAACCCATCAATGATCTCTTCTTAGATGCTTTACCATTTCAGGCTTAACTTATGTCACTGTTCAATAGATTACATAATCCTTTAAAAAATTTGGTTTCGAAGTAGAAAATGCCCAATAACAATAAACATTGATATCAAATAGTTGTCGTAATAATAATCAATCAATCAATGAGGATTTAACGCCCGGTTCCTCACCCTTAGGATAATAGTTATAAATGAAATGCCTTTATGTAATGCACTTATGTAATGCATTAATTTAACACGGGTATGGCGTATGGTCCTACGGGATCAATAGTGGGCTGGCGACCTTGCCGTCAGATTAATGACTTTGTCACCCGTGTGCTGCAATCACTTAGCGGCGGGATCAGTTCCGAACCAAGGAGTCAATACTGACTCATGGTGCACCTTTACCTTTTTTAGTGCATTTATGCTATCTATAGATTATTAGCTGTACAGTTCACATACTACATAGCAGTGCCTCATGGTGAGTCCAGGCCTAGTAGGACAAGAATTATGTAACCGGTCAGGACAATTGACTGCCTTCATTACTCATGAGTACGGAGCAGTCGGGTTAGACTGAACATTGCCATATATCACAGGCTACTTAGTATACTGAACAAATACTGAAACATATGGTGCCAGCGTTTTGATGAATCCTAACCCTAGATCAAGGATGTAAAGTCTAAGTTGAACAAGGTCTGCGATAAATATATAAGGGAAAAGTAAAAAAATTAATTAAATACAAAAACACTACAAATAGATATAGGCCTATGGAAGTTATCACTATAAGGGTACTCAAGGCTTTGTACTAGTCCGTGGTGGTACTGTGAAACCAGACTAAGTGTACTAATAATATTATCTCTCAATGAGTAATTGAGATATATCATTGTTCTTGCATCAAAACTCTAACATATTTCTCTCCACACTGGAAAATTTTTATATAGGTTAAGAACACAATTTTTGGATCATTAGAGCAACTTTAAATAACTTCGAGTTTTGTTGCAAGAACAATTATATCTCTCTATTAATCATTTCTTTATATTATATATTATTGGTACGTATTGTACATTCAGACTGGATTCACAATACCACCACGGACAAGTACAATTAAAGCCTTTAGTACACGTGCGTGTGGCATCACTGTATAGAGTGATCGTGTCTAATTTCGTTATTCGTTCGTTTCGCATATGACAATCGCACATGTTTACAGAGCTGCTTGTTTTATGACACACTCCATGATTAGTCGTACCTTTGCTGTAGATAGCGCTCAATATCGATATCGCAAATATGCGATTAATCTTCTTGGTACCAATTACACACCCTCTCTAATGGTTCTGGGGCTATTGACGCATTGGGGTTTGAACCCACGCCTCTCTCCATTATTTGCTTCATAAGTACTTTAACAGTTATGCCTTAACCCCATCAGTATTGCCTATTTAAAGCAAGAGAAAGTCTGAGAACGGTTTATATGGTTGTTTAGGTCTGCTGAAAATTTTCATTTTAAAATAATCGCCATGATGTGACTGGAGTGCAAGCTGGGTCGAGCGATCTTCAATTACAACAAAGCAAGATAAATCACTATTTCTATATTTATTACAATCCTCTGAGACTGAATATTTTAAATAATTTATAGTTTAGCTTTCAAATAAAGTGATATATTGGTCATTTGTTCTAAATATCCACTTCACTTTCCACTCGCAGTATGGGCAGCAAAACATTAGTCTAATAAGCTTAGCATAATTAATTAAGATTGAGAATTTAACTCTTGGAACCCTTTGGCAACGTTGCGTATCGGTGCTTGGTAGATGAAAGATTTATCGTATACCTGCGATGGCTGCATTGCACGCTATCAAAAATCTTTATTGAGTCGGTAATATGAACTCTTATACAGAAATCATTATTTTGAGTGTCGCCAACCGTGCTATATTAAACCTCTCGCAAGCAGTATCTGCTATAGTCGCCTCTTATGAATATGTTGAGTTTAGCGGTGAATTCAATTCAAGTAATTCACAAAAATTTCAAGAAATGTAAGAAATTCGAAAAGACATTTAAGAAATTCATCATTAATAATAATGATGAGTATGATTTCTTGATCAGCAATTACTCTTTGACCAACTTTGACCAATGTTTTACAAACTTGACGCAAAGTCCTTTGGGTTTTATTGATTGCCTGCCTGGAATTTATTAGCCTCTTAAATGCTAGGATTATAACTATTATTTATTATTCATATAAATATAGTTAATATAATAGATTATTACAATAAATAGAGAGGATGATAACGGGAAGTCAGAATATATATTCCCAAGAAAAAGGTTACATTTTGGGTGTGGTAAAGGCATGGCCTTTTTGATGGGATCAACTTGATGATCGATGGGGTGCTCATTATTGAGCGTGATAGCAGATTGTGTTTCAGAATATGTACCTTGAAACTGCCATCAGGCAGTGCACTAGAGATAGAGGGACTATGTGGTTGTGAAAAAGAAAGCACAATAATTGAGAAGGATGGAAACGTTACATGTTAAACAAGTTACTTTAAATGTTCCAATGCTGTAGATTTAGTACAAATAAAAAATGTAAACTGATATCTACTTTAATTGAAGTTCATTATTATGAAGTGACTTTAATTTTTATAACAAGAGAGTTATAAGTGAGTCATTTCAGTCCAGTGCTTATAGCAGCCCAGCAGCTGCTTAATATAGGAACGAATGTCAAGTGACTACTGTTCGGATTCGGTCCTCCCATTGGTGATGTTATCAACGTGGTGGGTTGATCGGTGATGTGCTCTCGGATGAGCGAAACTGTAGACTATGTATAATTTGTTCTTTGAATTTGCAATGGGACAGATTACAGGTCTAGTAGATCCTCCATGTGAAAACCCTTCATGTGAGCTTATCTGTTGGCCGTCTATAATTAATTTTAATTTGATATTTTCTAGACTAGGCCTATATCTAAAGGTTTCTATTATATTTTGAAAAAATTACTTGAACAAAATACGATTATTCGCGCATTGATGTACATGTTAGATGCGTTCAATTGACAAGAACAATTAAAGCAAAATAAATAAAAATGGAGCGAGATAGGAAATTTGCTAGATCTTGGTACACTTTAAAATCGACGAATGAAATAAACTTTATTAAGAAGACTACTTGGAATGATAATAGTAGAGATTGAATCTATCCTTATGTAGCATCATTTCTTTGCACATATTTCTGGTCTATTATTTATAGCCCAAACAGCTTTGAAGATAATGTTTCCATGAACTACTCTTAGCCAACTAGCAAGAAATCAAAATTAGTTAAATATTTAACAAACGTACCCTACTGAAAAGTAGTTAAGCCTAAAGCTTCAACTACTGAGTTTAGAAAGTAGTTAACTATTTAGTTTAACTACTCAAAAATCTATACACCGGGTGTAAAATAACCGAGAATATTTGATTTTGTACAAAAGCGATAGTTAATAGTATACATGTTTCCTTTGGTATTTGGCATCCATCAACAGGAGCCTATTAAGGTCTTTATTCCCAATATGGACAGAATAACATAATTATAGCCCACAGTATGCGTACTCTAATGAGCAGTGCTAATGATCAGCATTTTACAGGTTTCCTTCTTCGTATATTGCATACCAGTGGCGGCGCAAAGGGGGGCCCATAAATTTTTGCAACCCCCCCATTCCCCCCCCCCCCCAAGATTTCCCAAGGAAAGTATTAGCGTATGGTTATTGATAACTTTATATGTACCTAAAATTTTCTTTGCTCCCCACCTCATTGCCCCCTCCATTTCAAATTTTCTGGCACCACCACTGTTGCTTACACATGACAACCGCACATTTTTACACTAATTCACCAGGTGGCGTTTTTTTACTTCACTCCACTCATGATAATCTATCTTTGCATTTTAGTTTGAGCACAATGACAGTCAGCGAAGATATTCGAATATCCATCCTGACAACCTATCTTTTCAATTTTCTTGTCGAATGACCTGGGATTCGATCCTGGGTCATTTGCTTTTGAAGCGAACACTCAAAGGCGATGTTAGGGACGTCTCAAGCGGACTGAGCAGCCGCAAGCAGTTGTATAAGTCTTATCACCAGAACACAGTTTCCAATGCATGGATCGGAGAGATAGCGAAATCCTAAACAGTCCAAGTCCATTTAGCGAGGGCAAAAGAATCTGATTGTTGTAAACCGATTTCTAAAAGTTGTGATTCGATATTTGATTTGAGTTTTCACGATT
This sequence comes from Enchytraeus norvegicus, assembly GCA_034695365.1. Taxonomy (NCBI): domain Eukaryota; kingdom Metazoa; phylum Annelida; class Clitellata; order Enchytraeida; family Enchytraeidae; genus Enchytraeus; species Enchytraeus norvegicus. Next base: position 7,475 of record JAQFZF010000453.1, read on the forward strand.
CGATTAAAACTAAAATGATTTTAAAAACTGAAACTCGAACTGTATAGAAATGATTTTTTAAAACTTTACTGAAACTGAAAAGATCTAAAAAACTGAAATATTTCAGTTTTTTGTTTATAAAATGTTGTTTTTGTTTTTAAAATACAACCGTCCTAGTTGTTCAAATCTAATGATTGCACGATGCACAACTTCAATAATTAAGTGTGTAATACACTTTGTATAAAACTATTTAGAATATTTAAGTGTGGTCTGCACTCCTATATAGGGTTTCTCAAAATATTTTATGATAATGAAATCATTGGAAATGTGATTGTAGGATGGATGGAATTGATGAATTGGACTGACAAAATCTAAAATAAAGAAGTATTGAAAGAGTCCGAGTAGAAATACAGTAAAATGAGGTAGGAATATAGGAAAAGAAAGAAATGGAGCATGCTGAAGTGATGATTGTCTGGTAGAGGAGCTCCTCTATAAGCTACTCAAAATAGAAACTTCCTATGTTGAATCTATGAAAATTGGTAATATTGACTAATGAAACTGCATATATATTTAAGAAGTGGTCAAGCAGATTCTGCAGAGGAGGGCGTAGTGTTCAGCGCATTAAGTTTAGGCTCAACTAGACCAATAGATCACTCAATATCCAGATTCACTGATGTTCTGTCACATCTGTCGTGGTCTATGGCTAGCTGGGCCACTTTATCATCCATTGCTAATTTTAATGTGCTATAAAGTCCCAAGACAGAGTTAAGAACTCGTATGATATATAGTGTTAGCTATTGATTGACCGATAGCTTGATTGATTGTAAAATCATGGAAGCAATGAGAATTTTTGCTGTTCCAATGATTGTGACTATACATGAAAAGAAACGGAATAGTGTGTGAATATGAAGGAGAAGAGGAGGATAGTGAAAAGCAAACGAGTTATTATAGATCTGCTATTTAAGAAGACCACTGAGAGAGGAAGAGAGCCAAATAGAGAGAATAATTAGTTCTACTGGCTGTTAAATGAGTGAGCATGAGACAGGCATGTTATGTTTGCGAGACTTTTCTGTTTATGAGATCCTGAAGGTGGTTGAAGAAATCACATGCAAAGAATCAACGAATTTGGACAACTTAAAGCAATCAATTTTTGTAACTTTCTCTTCATTCCAGAATTCTACTCAGCTGATCTGAAATTTACTACATTCATCGTGGTCCTTTTTCTTTTATACACAGCTTCAAATTATTGCAATATCTTTTGCTTAATTATAAATATTAAAGTACTGTTGTCCATGTATGAATGTATGATATTAAATGCAGTTCAGTTAAGACAACTGTACTGCTGTAGCATGAGACATCTGATAGCATGTAGCCTAGCTAAGGATAATTATGTCAATATAAAATTATTGAGATTGTATTTAAGTTACATATTTTCATAAGGCGCAAACAACTGAAATTAAAAACTGAAATGATTTTTAAAATACTTTACTGAAACTAAAACTGGAATGATTTGGAAAACTGAAACTGAAACTGTATAGAAATGATTTTTAGAAAACTTTACTGAAACTGAAATGATTTCAAGAACTGATATAACACTGAGACCTACACATGTAGGCTCATATGTGTACATAGCCAAATAAGTATCAGACAAAAGCAAAATGCTGAATCAGGTGGCTTGACAATACAATTATAACAAACAGAAGCATACAAATTTAGGCTGACATAAGACTCTGGTCGATATTAGGCCTATGCATAGGCACTCAGTGATAGCCTATAGCAGTGGTGCACAACCTCAGAGAGCCGATGGGCCGCATAAAATTTTGTGAGGTGGTCGCGGGCGCACTAAGTTTTTCACCATGCATGCTAGAGCGGGGTCAATATTTTCGGGGAGGGGGGGGGGGGTTCAGAATGAATTTCCTTTTTTGTCATTTCAACTATAAAACTAAAGAGCTAAAAAGTCATATAGGGGCCCAAAACACTGCGCAGGGCATCCCCCTCCTTACCGCGAAATGCTATTAATTTGCAAAAGAGTTGTTATATTGACTTTAAGATATTTTACAGTAAATTTTTTTCTCCGCCAGCCCTCAGCGGGACCCATGGCAAGCCTTGGTAGGCCGCATGTTGCCCACCCCCGCCTGTAGGCCTTCATTCTGTTCAGTACATCATGCATGTGTTCGATAAAATAATTATTTTGCTGTGAGAGCATTTAATTTAAACTAACGGAGGATTGTCAATTAAATGTGGACTGTGCACAGCTGGGCTCGTTCAAAGCTTGCGTAACACCAAATTTTAACGATACCTGAGGGTAGCCAATTTCGTCCGCATGTGGGGGACCATTGGGGGTACGAAGGGTAACATGGAGACAGAAAGATTGGCACCTGAGCGAATTGTCACAAATAGCACTCTATCATATGCCTAGTAAAAAATATTTCATTATCTAATATCAAGCCAGCTGAACAGTTTCCAACCCATTATACTTAATTGTTTCATGTAAAACATTAGGAAATATTATTTAGAGAATTTACTGTAGGCTATTTGTACGACCTACCCATGATTACTGTTCAAACCTCTGGTCACTGTATATCAAGGCTGGCAAGCTTTGGTTTTTTAGGTTTTATCTTTTTTAGGTTTTTAAGGTTTTTTTTTAACCTTTATGTTTTTGAGGATTTTAGGCTTTTTAGGTTTTAGGTTTTTAGTATTATTTTTGCAAATGAAAATAACTTAGAATACTATTATAAACAACTAATTAAATTTTTTAACCAATTTCTTTACCTATCTCCCTTGCTCTCTCTCTCTCCCTCTCCCTCTCCCTCTCTCTCTCTCTCTCACTCGGTGAATTGCCTATAGGCAGGTCCATATCGTTTGAATACCATACTTTCTTTTTAATGAGAAAATTTTGTATTCTGATGTTCCTTATATAATAACTAGGCTTATAACCTAATAATAGAGCATTCCATATCCTTCCTCAGTGACTGCGTTAGTTGACTTCTACAAAGCACGTGCAGCTTTCACTTGTCACTGATCTATTGTCAAGCTTTATTTATTTATTTATTTTATTTATTTATTTATCACATCACACAAGTATATGCAACAAGCGATTAAAGCAAAGAATGTGAATGTGGATGGAGATAAAGACCACAAGCGGCGCTTACATATTCCACTTTAGAGATTAAAATAATCACGTACTGTAGAAATAGTCTACCATTAGTGAGTCTCTATAAGTTCAAAGCACATTTCAGTAAAATCCCTAAATTCTTGACCGGATTTACATTTTTAGGCCCGGTACACATCTTTTGATGGAGGCCGATCGATGCCACAGTGTAAGTTTTCCAGGCCCTGCAGACTGTAGTCGAATTACTACTACTGTCTACCTGCATCAAGGATATTCTGACCTGCTTAGTTAAATTGATACACTAGAAAGTTTTTGTAATTTGACCATGGTATAATTTAAACTACTAATTAGACCTAAAAGAAATTGTGTGTCTTTAAAAATCTCTTTTCCACTGCAGTAGAAGTGCAGTCGGATTTTTTCCACCCATTCTAATTTGGGTTGCATGCTAAACTTATTACCTAGTCTCTTGTAAGTATGCATAGTCTAGATAGGCCTAAGAGAAAGAAACCTACCATTGGATCAATTCGCAACAAAAATTTAAATTATTAAAAAATATAAATGATTAATTTACCGACCAATCAAATATGTATATTTTAAGTTAGCTAAATTATTAATTTACCGAAGAATCAAATATATATTTTGAGTTAGCTAAATTATTAATTTACCGAACAGTCAAATATATATTTCAGGTTAGCTTTGTGAGAAAATATCCAGCTGTGTTTTACTGATAGGAATATTTCTAGTGTCATGATATGGACATATTACACCACGCTACTTTTATACATGAAAAGGGAAGGGGAGCCGCATTGAAAATTTTTTAAGAAGATTGAAATCGTGTCGCGAGCGGAGCTAGCGAAAAACAAACGAATTTCCAATGCAGGCTTTCAAAAATGTAGTACTCCTATAATTTTAATCGTTGTTTCTTTAACATCAAGATCCAAGCCAACTGAGTAATGAGGAATAAATACGGTACTATAAAGATAAAAAAATGACTAAAATGGTAGGCCCCTAAATTTTAATCTTGAAGGTAGGCCCGGTACCGATGTACCATTTGCACCGTTGTAAATCCGGCACTGCCTAAATTGCTTAAGGTTATACAAATAAACAGAGATAAACGTATGGCCCTACTAATTTTTACTTAGAATTTAATATGCATATCAAAGGGGACAAAATTTAAGACTAAAGGACTAAGTTATTTATATAAATTCCTCCTTAACTTTACTGGCCTCTAGCTCAAGGGAAAATTTATATTTTATTGGTTTTGGGTAGGCTATGGCCCCGAATTGAGTTTGAGGGGGCGAGGGCATGCCCGACCCACTAATCTGCCGCGTATACAAAAAACCTTGAAAAATCTAAAACCTATAAAGAACCTTAAAAACCTTAAAACCTAAAAAACCTGAAGACCTAAAATTCCTGATTTAAATTTTTAGGTTTTTTCCAGCCCTGCCGTATAAAATCGTTGGTATAATATCGATTTAATTGAATCAGTCCAAAAATGATTCAATAAACGCCTTAGAGGTAGACCTATGGCAGGTTATAGTATACCGAGAGGATAAAATCTCTATACATGTACAGAATCATCACAACAGCGCAGCATTTGTGTAAGTATACAAAGTAATCACTGCATTATAGGGCCTAGTAGACCATTTAATATGCATTGCCTATGGATGAGTTCATGGTCCTTAAAAAATGTGCGACTAGAAACAACGGTGCAACATTTGTGAATATATTTCATGTTCATGCCGAAATGTACTATTTTAAAAAGTAGGTTCATTGCTGCTTGGAACTCTTTACCTACCATGTTCAACTCTTGTTAATGCTACTTCCTTAAACGCTTTCAAAAGATGCCTATAAAGTGTTGTTACTCGTGCTGGGTCCGGGAGACATGAGACTAGACCAACCGACAACTGCATGTGTTTCGTAAGAGCCGACTAACGCCGACTTCATTGTCTGGATTTAGCTTAAACTCTATATTGATTTAATGAAACATAACTGTAGATTTGCACATTAGCAGCCTATTTTGCATAAAAATTGTATTTAAGTGACTTAAGTCTGAATATGTATGTGCCACCTGTGGCCAGTATTAGCGACTATACATAATACAGCCCCGGTCTAGCACCATCATATTTGCACATGTTTGGTTCTACGAAGGACTATCTGAGAGGCCAGAGGTTTGAAGACGATGAAGCTGTCAAGTCTGCAGTGAAGGCGTGGATCAGACAGTGCACGCCTGAGTTCTTCGTAAATGAATTCATAAACTGGGGAACAGTGGGGTAGCGAGGCAAGTGCCGCCTGGGGCGAAATTTATTTAGCAACTTGGCCTCGCATTTTTGGACTGATGGTCTTTTTTTGCCCTCTGCGCTCGCTAACAATAGAATTTTTGGTATTTTTCACAAATGCCGCCCCTTTTTACGAAAATGCTGCCCCTGGGAAAAGTGCCACCTGGGGCAGCCGCCCCTCGCCCCCTCGCTACGCCACTGGAGGAAACCAATGGGAGAAGATTGTTGCGTGCAGTGGTGACTATATCCGAAAATGAATATGCTATAAATTTAAAGATGTTGTATATTAATCGATAATATATTGTATAATATTGCTGCAAAATTTGAGTAATTTCTGACGAGTAGTTTTAAAATTAGGCTATCAAGCAATGATCAAGACTTTCAGATCGCCCCTCGCATTTTATAGATTAAAAATATAATCGTCCTATACTCATTAATTTTATTTAAAAACTAATAATTTAAACTATACATGTTTGTGTTTGCCGTCTTAGTTCCGGCAAACTTGAGAATAACCAAGTTGCACATGTTTCTCAAAAGCCGACTAACACCGCGGTCACTGAGGAAGGGTAAGGAGTTAAGACCTGCCCAAGAAAGTAAAATTATCTCCAAGAAAATATGACATACATATTATACAGTTATATGTCATGGACCTGCCATTAGGCAGTGCACGGGAGAGATCGAGACATGTCTAAATTATGTAACATTGTGCATAGTCTAAGATAAGTTTTATATTTAAAATGTGATTGATAGTTAAGTTGTCCATATTAACCTATAGGCCTACTGTAGGTGTGAATACTGTATTTGGCAGAAAATGAGGCATTTATGATAGATACAAAAATAGTTCATTCTGCTTCAACTTTCCAGACTGTTGGTTAGACCTACAAGAAAATGGATTTGAAGTTGAGAGTAGGCCCAAAAATAGCGTTACGAAGAAATTTTAAAGGCCTAATCAGCGGAGGTCTGCTTATACTCTTCCTAACTTTGGCATCACAAGTAGTAGATATCGCTCAATTCAGCAGAAGTGCTAGTCTTTTCTTATTCACGAAAGTACCAAAGAGAGAAACTGGACTTCAAGTAACTTCAAGTCATGATATTACATCTGTGGCATTTGGTCCGTCGGATTGCCCTGACTCCATTTCTGGTTTCGAGAAACCTGTTCAGGATATGAAAGAAACTTACCAATTTCAACGAGTAGACAGTAGAGATTTGACTTATGTGTATTCCTCATATCTGGAAACAAGACTGAGTGATGGGGAATATTCGCTACTAATAATGGGCATCTCTAGAAACTACACATCTAATCGAACTGACTTCTACGGCTATTGTGTCATGTGGTTCAAATATATTCCTTATCCAGTTTATTCCAAGGCGCGGTTTAGTTTCGTCCCCGAAACTCACGACACAAAGTGAGCCAATATTTATATATTATAGATATCTAAAAATGATGTGTATACCAAGATGATGTGTAGACTATAATATATAGGCTGAGCTGATTATCCAATCGGTTGAGTGTCCGACTTTAGTTCCATAGCATCACGGTTCGAATCCCACGGCTCGCCCGTCACTGATGTTGCTGTTAGGCTGGGAAACTGACGTTGAATTCTCTTTAGCCTATTAATAATACTATACCGGTTTGTCAGAGAGGTTGGTGAATGGTGAGGTTGTTGATTTACTGCAACGTTTATCAAACTCTACAGGGTGGCGACCCTCCAATGCAATAATTACTGGTGACCCACCACAATATCTAGAATAGTTATCTACTCAAAGCTCTTAAATTATCTATCATGCAAATCAGATGCCACTTAATTAAGTTATATTAGAAGTTACAATTGCATATATGTAATAGTATTAGGCATAATATTATTGTTAACCCTGGTTACATTTATAATGTGGATATCACTGTATTGTATTCAATAAATGTATATTAAAAATTATATTATTATTATTTAAATTATTAAAAATAAATTATTATACTTTGAGACTTCGGCTATCCACTTGGAAGGAGTCGATGACCCACCATGGGTCCAGGTGGTCGCGACAAGAGTTTGAGAAACACTTGTTACCATATTGTAGATTGTAGAGTTGTAGATTGTAGAGATTGTAGGTTACAGTCAAAGATGAGTTAAACTATGCTGCTCAAGCTCATAGTAACTGTTGATGATAGGTGTTCTTGAGTCTTCGATTGTGTGCAATAAAAAATTATTTTATCCGCAGTGCAGATTTTTAATTTGTTTTTCGAAAGCTTCAGGAATTTGATCAGATAAGTAATAGAGATTTTGCAAATTCTTACAAGAATTATTATAATTTTGTTTAGGTGAGTTCTTAGGGCTTTGAGTCAAGATTAATCATTGTAGTTTTTAGTCCATCTGTTATCTTTGGATTTCCTTAATCCACTTAGTGTCCTTAATCTACTGTATAGAAATCTTTTAGCAAGAGCTCCTTTGATTTTGTTTGGATTTTTTCCCAAATGCAAGATTTTGAGAATCAGCATGAAATGCTTCTAACGGGTTTGAAATCTATTATTTTATTTGCTAGATTTCCTATTCTTCACTAATATTTATAGCTATTATGTCCATATTTAACATATTATGCGTGTATAGACTTTATAATTGTTATTTATGTTTGTATTAGGTACGCTGCATCCTTCCATTTGTGCGCATTTGATAACAAGAAGTTTGGCATTCCTTATGCAGTATCCTTTGCATTCGAGAAATGTGTTCAACCTCAGAATTATTTGAAAGTTATTTACATCACCAACCCAGTTGCGGATTCCGACAATACGAAATATAGTGCTTCTCAACATCCTGAATACAATCATGTCAATTATACAGTTTGCGTTGCGCCAATCATGGAATCCTACAATGATGCTGAACATTTTGTTGAGATGATTGAATGTAATAGAATATTTGGTGCGCAGCGATTTGTGTTTTATGACCATTTAATCGGCGATGAAGTAAAGAAAGTAATAAAATCCTACTCCGATGATGGAATTGTCAAAGTACTTCCTTGGAATTTACCCACGGGTATCATAATAAACCAATCTAATCATGATATACATTATTACGGTCAGGTTGCTGCACAGAACGACTGCTTGTATCGCAATATGTTGTCGTCTCGGTTCATAGACTTCTCTGATCTCGATGAGCTCATCGTACCTCGCAGGCACGACACCTGGCAGCAGCTCATCGATGCTACCACCAGTCCATCACACAAACAGAGACAAACTTATGCTGCCAGTGATAATGAAACTAGTTATGCTGCGGAATATTCAGTTCGCAATGTATTCTTTCGAACTGACTGGGAATTCGACACAAATATGACAAAGGTGGAGCTTGTGAGGAGCATGAACTTGCAAACACTGCTGACAACAAAACGTGAAGCGGAGATAAATCCTCACAGAAAACGATCAAAATATATAGTTAATCCACTTCTAATAACGATGGTAGGGATTCATTTTGTATATGAGTTCACCCCTAAAGGTACATCGAGCATTCTGTTGTCACCAGAAGACGCCTTGGTGCATCACTATAGATGGAATTCGACAACTGGCGCTAATCGTAATGAAGATACTCCTGGAGCTGAATACGACTCGTACATGAACAAATTCACCACTAAAATTATTGATTCGGTTAGGAACAGAAGGAACAAATTAAAACTAAGCGCAAAAGGTCTCAACAGTTATGTAGCAATGATAACATTTTCTGCAATATTTATATGACTGTACTGTTCCTCTTTCTTTTGAGCGTCAATCCTTTGGATAAAACTGGTACATAGAAACTTAACTGTAAAACCGCCGCATTTAGTCTTTATTAAATTGTACAAGGTAATGAGTCTATGACCTCAATCGCAATCGATAGTTCAGCTGTGGCTTGTTACGTAAGTGAATCACTACGGTATGTATCTGCGTCGTAACGTCCCTGACATCAAAATTATAACCCTGGCATCATCCTTTGATGAAAAAACGGACGTTTAACCTTCATTATATTATAATGGTATCTTACTCACGTATAAAGGTGTGGGTCTTAATATAATATTTTCCTATGTGTATCTTTTATTATTTTAGGTAATTGCTTGGTAATTGCTTTGGACAATGGCTCGTGTTTCCTTGGCCTACTGTACCATTATATTTGTGATAATTTAATTTGACTAGATTTCTTCCACGTTTGCCTAGGGGAATTATAATTATTTATTTGCAGAAATCAATACTGATTTATCGTGCTGGTTTGGTGTTACTTAAAGAATCCAGTAACGACGAAACAGACGTAAATTCCAGCCAACAATTTACTAATTGACTAATTTTCCACACAGCTTGTAGGATAAAACAAAATTAAGAACTTTATTCTAATTAGTTACACAGATTAGCAATTATTACAAGAATACAGTACAAGTACACGAAAATTAGTCAAATACATGATTAGTTAAAAGTTCGTAAAATAATTATCAAATGAACTAAAAATATATTTTACTCCTTCGGATACCTAAGTCCTCGATACGTTGACGAAGGCCCAATAAGATTAACTCTGATTAGGATCAGCTGTGTAATACACCTCTTTGTCCCAATATTAACGTTATGCGAAATCTGCCTAATTTGGAATCCAAAGATGATATCAGGTAAAGATGACGGTGACCCTGGATGGCTGCGTCATCCTCTCGGATTTCGTCTTCTTCTTTCTCTACATTTCAACAAATTAAGTCTCACAAATATGAGAATTAAAGGTACACATAACACAACTCCGCCACCTAAATGATTCAAACTTATATTATCTATAAATCATATATATATTTGATTTACATTACACAACTCTGCCACAAAATTGTAAATAATTTTGTTTAGAAAAATAGTACATCACTTTTCATTATACATCAAAATTGTTTCATTATCTTTAATTGTCACACACAAATAAACATTAGCATAAGTTTAACATTTTACTTTATTCACTCGGTATAGACAATAAGTCGGGTAAAAGAT
>JAQFZF010000454.1:0-17797 GCA_034695365.1 Enchytraeus norvegicus
GAAGCTATCGAATACTATAGAAGGAAGAGCGGCAGATGTTCGATATGTGATTTTTAAAAACCAGTTGAGAATCAAAGATTACTCCAAGGTTACGCCCGCGTCTGTGGGACTCAACGCAAACGTTAAAATTACTATTTTATTATTATTAAAGGTATGACCTAGGTGGACAATACTTCAATTATAATATATATATATGTTCGAAACGGATTTTGTTTCGAAAATCTGACGTTCCTGACATCATCCTTGCATGAGGAAGCAGATGTTAAATCTTCATTTAATTGTAATATGTTGGTTGTTTGTTTCGCAGATTACATCAAAATTCGGAGTGAGGTACGAAGGGATGCTACCAGACAATTGCACTACAGACGAGGACTGTCATCTGAATCCGAACAGCCCAAAGGGATTCTACTGCTCCAGCACCAACAACACATGTGTCACCAAGTCAAGGATCAATGGCAAGTGTAGGAATGACAACGAGTGCTTTCGTGAAGAGTATTGCACAATTGAGCCAAAATGCATCGTCTGGCCTTCATACCTCGGGTTTATCTGTAGGTGTGATAGTTTTCTCGCTCTCCTAGGATAGCACCTCTGTGGCCAGTAATAGGCCTATCTACTTGGAAGATACGCACATTTCATGAATATTGAATATGACATTCTCTTCATTCACGAGTCTTGGTAAGGGTTCCCCAACATAGAGCATAACCCTAACCTAATCTTATGCTTACAAATATGTCAAACCCAGGAGAGTACGAAGAATTTCATATTCAATATGCATGAATGTGCGAGTCGTCCAGTAAGAGGAAGATATCGCGCACAGCGGCTCTGCTATATTGAAGATCGCCCTCGGTAAAAGAAAAGACAAACAAACTTCTTTTAATTGCTCAAATAAATGACATCATTATGTCTTTTAACATTTAATAACAGTTAATAACTTAAGAAAGTATTGGATTGGACTTTCTGGAGTGGTTTGCAACGAAACGACAGTGCCAGAACATACCTAATACCTACAATATGGTTATCTGCAAAATTAAATTTTGTTTTCATTTCTCAGAATAAATATTATATCGATCATAATATAATCGATTAAATATTATCAGTAAATTCAATATAATACTATAAATTTAATTTAATACTATTGATTTAATTTAATATTATCAGTAAATGGGACACATGTCAGTGCCTTCGGGCCTCTATGTCCCATTTCACATTTTCTTTGGTTCGTTAAATACGCTCGTCAAATGATTGTTGTGACATGAAATACAATCCAAATATATTCAATTTAATTTAATTCAACCCAATTCAATGATAACATGCCAGCGTCTGCTGAGAATCACAAGGGCGAATTGGCATTTTCATTAAATGGATAGGTATCAGGTTTTGATGTAGAAGTACCAGATACTCCCCTGTGATTCTCAGTAGGTGTCGCCTGCTGAGAATCACAAGGACGTATCTGATGTATCTCCATTAAAAACTATGTTTTTCCATTAAATGAGAATGTCGATTCGCCCTTGTGATTCTCAGCAGACGAATTTCACGTCAGCTTCGATGCGAATTGAGAAAAAGTGTTTTGTACTACACAGCAACCTGATCCAGTACTATAATCAAGATTATGCCCTCTTCAGATCCCGCGTGCATTACACTGGACAAGAGCTCAAACGTAAAAGCTTGTTTTTGCAATAACCAGTGACTTCAAAACCATTGTATGTGGCAATGGACATATAGGTGGCTCCCTCTGACGAATACTTTTTTAATTTTAATTTTTTTTTCCTATTAAAAAATGTTTTTCTATAAATAATTTCTTTAGTCTAGTTAGGTCCCTAGGGGTCAAAAACAATCAAAAAACCTAGCAAAATATGTCCAGATTTGTTGCGTGTGTGTAGATGATACTTAATTCAAATGAGTACTTTCATTTGAATTAAGCTTATTTCTTACAGTTCATTTAAGATAAAGAAAACCGAATGAACATAAACTTGACTCAAACTCAGTAGCCTTTAAAATCCATTAACCAGTAAGCTGGTAAATTTATTTTAATAGACCCCTATTCTTCTTCTTGTACACGAGTTTATACACGAATAAGTCTCTACTTCAACTAAAACAATTCTTTTAAATGATAAGCATTTTTCACATTGTTTTATCAATTAATAAATCAATCAGGGGCTTTTATAATCGCATTCTTAACTTGAGTCTCAAAATCTCTTTGAACAGCGAACGGTGCGTAGCATAGCCTGCCATATGACAATTCATGGGGCGGGACATCTGTTAATCTGGAATTTGAGCGACCAGATGGTCAAAACACATAAATCACAGCGCTGACCACCCAGTCATTCATTGCGGCATATGCGTTAGTCAGCTTATGAATTAACGTCCCTGCTATCGTCGTCTGAAGATAAAACGGACTCTAAATCCATATTGTATTGTCTTTGTATTGTATTGTATGTCCATACTAGTTACATCATCGAGTAATACATGTGACCGTGGCTGGATAGTAGATACTATTGTATTGTATTGTATTGTACATATTGTATTGTCATTGTATTGTATTGTACTGTATTGTACATATTGTATTGTCATTGTATTGTATTGTATGCCCATTCTAGTTACATCATCGAGTAATACATGTGACAATGGCTGAATGCTATAATGTATTGTATTGTATTGTATTGTATTGTAAATATTGTATTGTCATTGTATTGTATTGTATGCCCATTCCAGCTACGTTGTCAAGTAATACATGTGACCGTATCTGGATTCTAAATTGTATGTTATTGTACATATTGTATGTCAATGCATTATTAATGTATTATTGTCAATGTATTGTATTGTATGCCCATTCTAGTTACGCCATCGAGTTATACATGTGACAGTGCCTGGATACTATATGGAGACCATTGCTATTACTACAATGCCAACTCTGAAACACAAAATCAAGCCAGACAAAATTGTACATCTTTTGGAGCCGATCTTGCAAGTATATCTGATTCCACGGAGCAGCAAGTGGCCTACGCATTATCGTTAGTTATCTATTTACCTCGCTTTTACCTTCTACCTGTTTCCGAAATCCATCAACTGTTTGATTATATTATTGCTCTGGCTATAATGTAAAAAACTAAGAATTATCAAGAAAAGTACTAATATTTGTTTGGGTTTGATCCGGGAAACTTGAGAATTGTCCGACTGACAACTGCTCATGTTTCGTAAAGCCGACTAAGGCAGGTATTCTCATACTGAGAAAGGCAACGGGAAACCACTTCCGAAGTCAGAACATATAGGCCTATTCTCAATAAAAAGAGGTTATATTTGGGTGTGGTAAAAGCATGGCTTTTTTTTATTAGATCAACTTGATGATCGATGAGTTGATCATTAATGAGCGTGATAGCAGACTGTGTTTCAGAATATGTACCTTTGGATCTGCCATTTGGCAGAGCATTAGTCTAAGAGAGAAAGAGAGAGAGAGAGAAAGAGAGAGAGAGAGAGACAACTACACTAACAACATTTAGGCCTACGTACAATTTCATTAGATAAAGAAGCAAAGCACATCGACAACTATAAAAAGGGTCATGAATGTGTGCCATATTCGTTACCGGACGTAGGCGCGGAGCTGATCCCGACATAGATCGATTGCAGCAAACAGGTGACACTGTCATTAATCTGACTATGTGGTCGCCAGCCGACCAGCCCAACTCTGTACAATCCAATTAATTATTGGACAATATATGCCAGACTATCAAAATCACTGATTGCATGTTGTGCGCGACTCCTAGTAAGGTATTGATTCCCAAAATGGACAGAATAGCGCATAGGCTACAGCATGGCTACTATACAGTACGCATGATCAGCCTTTAACAGCTTTGTTCTTCCTTTGTATTGCAGGTGATAAGTTGTGACAATAGCATAGAGCCTATGTTTGACACTTATTCTTCGGGTATACTGCCTATACTGATAGGCAGTATACTATCTACATGTATAGTGCCTTTTACGGAAGTCAGTTACCCCCCCCCTCCCCCCGGTTCTCTTCATATTTGGAATAAAAACTTACTAGAGGTCACGCACAAAATGCAATATCTCAGTGATTATGCGTCTTATTCTCTTTAAATTACAATAGGCCCATATATTACAAATAGGCCCTTGTTGATGCATGTCAAATAGCAAAGCAAGCACACAATTGCTTTGATAAAGAGTCTGAAACATACAGTGGTCTGTTTTTATAACACGGTGCAGTTCCTGTCATATTCTACACAAACATACATATGTACATAGTAATGACATGACTGTGTACTTGCTGTTTAGGTAGCTCAAATTCCAGATTTGCAGAGGTCTTTCTAAATCGGTTGTGGCGTATGGAAGGTTAGGCTACTCTGCCCTTCACTTTTCAAAAGCGCTTCTGAGACATAGTTAAGAGTGCGCTGTATAAAAACTACTGATTTATTGATTGATATTCAGTATTTGACTATTTCAGGTTAACCTATCCAAACAGTACCTATTGGATTGGATTGTATAAGAACACAACATCAACCAGCAACAGTAGCTATTGGTTAGACGGAAATCCATCGTCATACAGGGATTGGGCTGCTGGGGCACCCAGCACCAACTACCAGTGTGTCAGGATGACCTCTAGTGCTCAATTCCAGGACGATAATTGCTCAGCTTTATATCCATCGGTCTGCAGGAAACTAGCTTATTCAAATGATACCAGTAAGTGGCTGTCTTCACTACAAGTTACCACTGGATATAAGTTGTTGAAAAATTAGGCCTATCATTATTAGATGACTGAGTGGCTGCGTTAGTCGGTTTCTATGAAACAAGTGCAGCTTACGGTTGATCTATTCTTATGTTTGCCGGATGCAACACGGCATTAAAATTGCACTCTGTATTTTTGTGGCAAAGGTCATCTGTTACAGTCGGCTATGCCTAATATTTGCATATAATTATAGGCCTACTAAATGGTTCTGGATAAAAGAGATAAAGTGGATTTTATTACGTTTGAAAAGATCTATAGGTAAAATTAGCAGGCCTACTTTTTATATCCCTATATATTCACACCTGACAGACGGATATGCTAGTTTCTTTTTTAGCTGCTCTTTTTAAAATTTTATTTTTCATCCGTGATTAATAGTACATTTGCCTTTCGATCCCACGCTACTATAGCCAACACAGTCGTTAGTCATAGACGATAACCGCTTAACCAAATCCCCATCGGCAAGTCGTCGCATTTTATACTTAATATAAATCTTCTGAATTCATTAATGCCAGGCCACTGAATTTTTTGCTTATAGCTTTGTTACGTGGTATCTCTATAGACACCAATAATTGAATATCGCATTGTTACAACTTTTTTTTTGTTTTATTTGTTTATTGCTTATTAATACAGGGCAAAATTGTATAATAGGCGTATTCGAGCACGTACATATCTCGCATGTGCTTATCTAGTCATTTCGTATTTAACATATTTATAACAAACACTTGATATTTATTTATTTATTCATTTATCACCACACGCTTTACACAAACCAAAATAAGCCCTAAAACATTAAATATGCAAGTGAACGGTAATAAAGTGGCAGTTGTATATTTCTACTAATTTACTCGTAGGTGCACAAAATCAGAGTCGTTAGTTCCGTTACATGTTTCTTTCACAAATATGAATAATTCTACCCGTTGTTAGTGTAAAATAAACATACTCACATACGATTAAATAAGGTTGAAGCTAAAATCAGTGCAAATAATATTATTTATAAGGTAATATAAGATAATAATAAAAACATAAGATCGCTTTATAAAACCCATTAGAGGATATTTTCTAGATATTCTTTACGTAATATTAAAAATAAGCAATGATAGAATTTATTATCCTTAGGCTATGCATTTAGTGCCGAACTATGGATGAGATAGACCCTATTGCTTTATAGATATAGTAAAAAAGTAAAACATATACGTTGACCTACTGTCTGTTTAAATTAATTATGTTTGAGCATCATTCAAATTTTTTTTTTAAATTACAATGTCTGATTTTATAATCTTATAAAAATTTGGCTGCTTTCAGCTGAGAGTGGCAGTTCAACAACTGCAATCTCTGTAACACCTTCAAAACAATGGGCATCAACGTCCCTTGCAACAACAACCTCAACAATTCCAATAAAAACCTCGTCAGTTCCAATAACAACCACTTCATTTTCCATGACAACCTCGACAATTCCAAAAACAACCTCATCAGTTTCAAAAACAACCACTTCAATACCAATTACAACCACTTCAATTCTAATGACAACCACTTCAACGCCAATAAAAACCACTTCAATTCCAATAACAACCTCGTCAATTCCCTATACAACATCTTCAATTCCAATAACAACCTTGTCAATTCCAATAGCAACCTCATCAATTTCAATAACAACCTCGTCAATTCCAATAACAACAACTTCAATTCCAATGACAACCTCGACAATTCCAAAAACAACCACATCGGTTTCAAATACAACCGCTTCAATTCCAATTACAACAACTTCAATTTCAATTACAACCACTTCAATTCCAATAACAACCACTTCAATGCCAATGAAAACCACTTCAATTTCAGGAACAACCTCGTCAATTCCAATAACAACATCATCAATTCCAGTGACAACCTCGACAATTCCAAAAACATCCTCATCAATTCCAAAAACAACCACTTCAATTCCATTAGCAACCACTTCAATTCCAATGACAACCAACTCAATTCCAATAAAAACCACTTCAATTCCAATCACAACCTCGTCAATTCCAACAATAACCAATTCAATTCCAATCACAAACTCGTCTAT
This sequence comes from Enchytraeus norvegicus, assembly GCA_034695365.1. Classification (NCBI taxonomy): domain Eukaryota; kingdom Metazoa; phylum Annelida; class Clitellata; order Enchytraeida; family Enchytraeidae; genus Enchytraeus; species Enchytraeus norvegicus. The sequence goes on from JAQFZF010000454.1 coordinate 6,801, forward strand.
TCCAAACACAACCGCCTCAATTCAAATAGCATGCTCGACAATTCCAATAACAACCTCGTCAATTCCAATAACAACCTCGACATTTCCAATAACAACCTCATCACTTTCAATCAAAACTACTTCAAATCCAATAACAACCTCGTCAATTCCAATCACAACCTCGTCAATTCCAACAAAAACCACTTCAATTCCAATCACAAACTCGTCTTTTCCAATTACAACCGCCTCAATTCCAATTACATCCTCGACAATTCCAATAACAACCTCGTCAATTCCAATAATAGCCTCGTCAATTCTAATCACAACCACCTTAGTTTCAAAAACAACATCGACAATTCCAATAACAATCTCATCAATTCCAATAACAACCTCATCAATTCTAATAACAACCTCATCAATTCCAATAACAACCTCGACAACTTCAATAACAAGCACCTCAATTCCAATGACAACCTGGTCAATTCCAATAACAACTTTGTCAATTCCAATGAAAACCTCGACAATTCCAATAACATCCACTTCAATTCCATTACCAACCTCAACAATTCCAGTAACAACCTCTTCAATTCCAGTAACAACCACTTCAACTCCAATCACAACCACCTCAGTTCCAAGAACAACCTCGACAATTCCAATAACAACCTCATCAATTTCAATAACAAGCTCGACAACTTCAATAACAACCACCTCATTTCCAATGACAACCTGGTCAATTCCAATCACAACCTCGTCAATTCCAACAATAACAACTTCAATTCCAATCACAATCACCTCAGTTCCAAAGACAATCTCGACAATTCCGATAATAACCTCATTGATTGCAATAACAACCTCAACAGCTTCAATAACAACCACCTCACTACCAATGACAACCTGGTCAATTCCAATAACAACTTTGTCAATTCCTATGAAAATCTCGACAATTCCAATAACATCCACTTCAATTCCAATACCAACCTCAACAATTCCAATAACAACCTCCTCAATTCCAATAACAACCACTTCAATTCCAATCACAACCGCCTCAGTTCCAAAAACAACCTCGACAATTCCAATAATAACTTCGGCAATTCCAATGAAAACCTCCACAAATTCAATACCTTCCACTTCAATTCCAATAACAACCTCATCAATTCCAATCACAATCACTACAGTTCCAATGACAGCCACTTCAGTTCCCATAATAACTTCGTCATTTCCAATAGAAACCTCGTCAATTCCAATCCCAACCTCGTCAATTCCAATCACAACCTCGTCAATTCCAGCAATAACCACTTCAATTCCAATCACAAACTCGTCTATTCCAATCACAATCACCTCAATTCCAATAATAACCTCGTCAATTGCAATTCCAACCTCGTCAATTCCAATAACAACCTCGACAATTATAATAACAACCTCGTCAATTCCAATGACAACCACTGCAATTCCAAGGACAATCACATCAATTCCAATAACAACCTCGAAAATTCCAATAACAACCACTTCAATTCCAATAAAAACCACATCTGTTCCAATTGCATTCACGTCTGTTCTAGTTCCAATAAATTTTCAGAATTCGCAGCCATTATCAGCATCTGTCGAAATGAGCGCGACAACTAAGATAACTTCCTCGTTCGCTTCGAAAACGTCAACGTCATTTGCTGCTACAGATTCTACTACTGAACTGTCAAATAAATTTATATCTACAACTGAGGTGCCTAGTAGTTCCACGGCAATTGGAGGAGTACAAAGTACTAGCTCAATTTCTAGCAGTGATGCTCAAAGTGCTTCTGAAATTAGCAGATCGATAACGAGAAGTGTAACTATTACTGACCAGTTACATATCAGTTCTACAAATACCGTTCAGCTACATGGTAATTCTGCGACAACTGCTCAGTTACACAGTATTTCTGCTACTCTTGATCCATTACAAGGTAGTTCGACAATAAATAACAAAGCACTGAGTAGTTCAAGAGTAGTCAGTGAGGGATCTAGTGGTTCCACTTTGAATATCAAGGCCGGCACCTCAGCATCCAACCAAGCACTGAGCATCACAACAATAAGCGATGATGTGCAAAGTATGTCAACAGCAAACGTTGAATTTTCAAGTACTTCAGCTATAACTAGTGAAGGGACTTCGTTAACAATTGGTCATTCGTTAATGAATCAACTAGTTACCAGTTTTGTTCAAAGTAGTTTCACGGCTACCCGTCAAGATTTCAGCAGCTCGGAGAGTAACAGTGTTACATCCACTAACCATTTAACCGCTCAGTTTTACAATAACAGAACTTCTTCGGATCTTAAATGCTGCTGTCAATGTTGCCGTCAAGATTCACCTAAAACTTGCTCTACGTGTTCTACTGATCAACAACTCGACGCTTCTGAGTGCGCCGTAAAACTTCTTCCGAATGCTGTCACATCGACGGCAGCTCCTCAGTCTTCTGCACCAACTTTCACGGCAGCTGCATCTCTGAATGGAAGCGCATTCCCGGAGCGGTTAGAATATACCGTCAGCTATCAGCAAACGGAACTACTAGGTGAGAAGCTCGCCTTGTTACCTGAAAGCGAGAAAACTCAAATTGGTTTTGATCTTCTTGATCTGATATTAGATTGCAAATTCGACACAAAGCCGTGCAACATGACAAGGTTGGTTCCAATTAAACCCGTTGAACTTATTACTAGAACCTTAAACTTTAATAACTCTCGTAGAACTATTCTAATTAACAAGGAATTGAAAGCTAAAGAAGATAAACTTGGGATTTTGTGTTTGTAGTCGTCAAACAAAGTCCTCTCCCGTGTGGGTTCTTTAAAACTTGAGAATAAATCAACTGAAAACTGCACATGTTTCGTAAAAGCTGACTAGCGCAGATATTTTTATACTGAAAAAGGCAACGGTAAACCACCTGGGAAGTCAGATATCTATTCCCAATAAAAAGGTTACATTTCAGATGTGGTTAGGGCGTAGTCTTTTTGATGGGATCAACTTGATGATAGATGGAGTTGATTCTGAAACACAGTCTACTGTGACTGTGTTTCAGAATATGTATCTTGGACCTGCCATTTGGCAGTGCACTAGAGATAGTGTCCTCAAACTTCATCGGTATCTTTCCGAGTCCTATTGTAATGATAAGTGTTGTAGTCTGAAGTTGAGTTGAACCGGAAATGCGTTTCATGAATCAGCAGCTTCAATTCCCCTCCAAGTGGTGGAATGTGAACCCCCCACCCCCATTGTAGCAATTAAGCATCGGTGCTCGGATGCAGCCTGGCTGAGACGGTCCCCAATATTTTTAGCGGAAGACGATCGATATAGGCTATGCCCCTGTTCTAACATGGGCGTGTCTCTTCAGCTTCAGAGACAATGTAATTTCTTTTGATAAAAGGGTACAAACGGGGCCAACATTCTCTTTATCAATTGAAAAGTGTCACGTCACCACTGAGAGGTTCATCTCGGCATTGGCCTAGTCAGTGTGGAAGTTTGCAAATTTCTAATTGAAGGGGGGGGGGGAAGGGGAAAGGGGAGCACGGGGTCAATGATGTTTTCTCTGACCGCTCATGAGTTTTGACGTGGAATTTCTATTTCACTCCATTGTCTTCTCCAACATTAAATAATTATGAATATAATCTATGCAGTAATGCATAGGCCTACAATTTTGGTAACAGCACACAATCAGTGAAGTATATTCAGTGGCATATTCACTCGTGTGGTTTTCAGCGAAGTGATGAACATATTGCGAGCAAAGCTAGCAATTCTTTTAGATCATATCATTGTTATCACGTAGGCCCAAAAACCTGTAAATATTCTCAACAGGATTCTTAAAAATCCTTCCCAAAATTCACAACTCCCTCCCCAAGGTACTTAAAATAATTTTCCCAAGGTCCTGAGGAATCCGTAAGATTTCGCCTGTATAACTGTCCAGGCGTGAAAACCTCTGTCATTAATCAAAGCGAAATTGGAATTAGGCCCTATTCGTATTTTCAGAGATTTTATATCGTTCAACAATCCCACATTTGGCAATTGTTACACATTTAATTCTGGTTGGGATAACAGTGTCGAGCTCTTGGAATCTACTAAAACTGGGCGCAGTTACGGTAAGTGTCATTTCTGTCAATTTAATTATGGGCATGAATTAGGCTATGATTTAAATAAAAAGTAATTATAATTTCAAAAAAGGTAATAATTTTTTTTAGAAATTATAAAAAATAAAAAGTAAATTAATGTTGTTTTTTGTTTATTTTCTTGGGGGGACGGAGCCCCCACCCCCCACCCCCCACACGGAAGCCTCAATGTATACTTTGTAATAACGTAACACTACTTCATTGTAGCACTGCTTCACTGTATCACTGCTTCTTAGCCTTTATTGTAACGCCACCTAAACATGACGCCAGACCCCGCCTCACCGTAACACCAAACACGAGGGGGTAATAATACGTTGTAATAGAGATGATGCTAATAATACTAGCAATAAGTACGTAGTAGGTGACTTCTTCGGAAGATTGCGAAGGTTACCACAGATCTGACGTATATGATCCAATTATAAAATTGGATTGTATATAGTAGGGCTGACGACCTCACCGTCAAATTAATGACTATGTCACCTGTATGATGCAATCGCGTATGGTCGAGGTCAGCTCCGCGCCTACGCTCGGTAACGAATGTGGCACACAACCGTTTGTTTACTAATAATGTATTTAATGATTGTAATATTAAAATATCCTTCTAGAATCAGATGCGGCATATAGGCTAGACCAGCAAGTGCACTAATTTATTTTTTAATAAAATAAATTTAAACAAAAAATTGATTAATATTGATTAACGAAGTTGGTTGATTGATGATACTTATTGATTGATGAAATAAATAAATAAATGGATAATTTGTAAAATGTTAATTATTAATTACCGTCAAGTGGGGCTACATTGGTCAACATGGGGCTACTTTAGTCAATTTCAAAACAGCTCCAAAATACTTTCTAATTTCTTAATTAATTAATCTATGCTCTGACTAACATTCTAATGTAGTTAGAATGTTAGTCAAGGAATAATTAATTAATAGAGATATCTAAAAATGTTTTAGAGCCGTTTCAAAATTGACCAGTGTAGTCCCATACTGACTAACGTAGCCGACCTGACGACATACTATACAAGCATATGGCATGACTGCGTAATGTTATAGGATTAACGATGCTGATGAACATACAGCAGAAAGAGTACATGTTAGGGGCCGGTGACACCGCCGGGATACGTGTGGTCGTTCTTAATCAAAACATCATGCCATTCCCTGAGGATAATGGACTGACCATTAAAGCAGGACTCTCAACTTCCGTTGGATTGAGCAAGGTTAGCCAATATATTATATTCTTTATCAGAAATAATTTCTCAAACAAAATATCTCGATAATCATAAATGATGCATCTCGATGATAACAGTAGCCCAGAAGCCTCAATGTAAACGCGTGACACTGTGACACCATGACAGAATTGCAGAATTATATACGAGGGGCGTTCAAAAAGTCTTGATCATTGCTTAATAATTTTGAAACTGCTCGTCAGAATTTATTCAAATTTTCCAGCAACGTTAACTAGAATCAGACTAACATCCTTGGTAAATATAACTTTTTTATTAGCAAGGTGACAGCACTTGTCACTGCTCAAGATGACCGTCCATTTTGACGTCCGTTGGCCCTATTAAGTAAACAACTGTAATTGAATTTTTTATGAAAGAGGGTATAGCTGCATGGGAAATCAGTGATTGATTAGAAAAGGTTTATGGAGAATCTGTACTTAGTTGTTCGAGTGTGAGGCTATGGCTAACCGACTTTAAGGGTGGGAGAAGTGACATTATAGACAAGCCACGCTCTGGCCATCTGGCGAAACTGATGAGAGAAGGGTGTAGCGTTCAGTGGTGACTATAGCGAAAAATAAATGCAATAAATGTAAGATTTGGTATAATCATCGGCAATATGTTGTGTAATGTTGCTGCAAAATTTGAGTAATTTCTGACAAGTAGATGTAAAATTATTAAACAATGACTAAGACTTTTTGAACGCCCCTCGTATATTATTCTTTCTTTATCGGAATTCATTTACCCAAACCAAATTTCGCCAACATATAAATGAGACATGCAAAATAATTATTTAGCATAAAATTATTTGAATTATTATTTTTATTCCCAAAATTATTAAACTAACTATAATAACTTGAACTCTTGCCAGTTGCAATAGCAGTTTTGCATAATAATTTACCAGACTAATACTGAGTTGAGTCGGAGTAATCAATTCAACGGTAACAAATCGCAACTTTACTCATAATTATTCGTTTAAATAATAATTTATTAGGCTATATGGAAAAAATATTTTACTTGAACATTCTAATAAAAACATTAGCAGCGTGCGCCAAAAAAGGAACCCCTGCGAGTTTTTAAAATAGAATTTCGCCATATGGAGTCTGATTGTAATTCAAATGTCTAAGATCATTCTGGAACCAATTAACACCTTCGTAACAGCTTTCATTTAAATATTTTGTCTAGTAGCCGAGTTACACACTTTGCATATCAACCGTTTTCTTTGCACATCAACCCTTTCAGATTCGATATTCATGTTGTGTATTATACTGAGATTCAGAAGTTATAGTGTGAAATATTTGATGTGCAAGCCTACTATATAATATGTCTACAATAACTCGGCTTATAGACAAAATATTTCAATGAAATTCGGAAAGAATGTGTTACATTGGATCCTGAATAATCCTACAAATTTATATAACAAGCAGAACCAGAAGGCGAAAATATTTTACAAATTCGTTAAGAAAGCTCCAATTTGACAGATTGATGTGTAAAAAGTAAATAACTCATCTGCTAGAGCAAATATTTTAATGAAATTTGGTTCGAAGGTGTCAAATTAGGCTCAGAATGTTCCAAAAAATTCATATTACAAACAGATTCCTGATGGCATAATGAAAACAAAATTGTGGGGTTCCCTTTTTTGACGCACACTGTATATACATATATTTGTATTTTGTTTTCGAAATGCTTTTTCTGGAATACAGAACTCTATGAGAAGACTGTCACATCCTTACGGAGTCTGCAATGAGGAGTCGCATGATCCGGAGCTCAACTCTTTTGCAAGCTATTACCCTGTCGAGTACTCAACAGAAGTTTGTATTGTTTATCTAATAAAAATGCAAAATTAAACATTTTTATATCTAATACTGATCGGTGAATAGGAGCTGAACCCTTAATAAAAGCTTTCAGCAGTTAGTGACAATTATCATTAATCCGATCGTAGGTCCCCAAATAGTTGGTTAGCTATCATAATGTCAGTGTTTCTCAAACTCGATGCGGTCGCGACGCAGTAAACCTTTAAAGTTTTAGTGGCGACCCATGATCTTGAAAACACTAGATAGCCTATAGTAATAGGCTATTTAGTGTTTTCAAAATAATAAATGTGTAACTTGGAAATCATACAAAATCATTATGTACTTGAAAAGTGTCTCTCTTCAATCGCAAACACAATATAAGAGTTTGCTCGTGTACAGGCTTGTACTAAAGTAATCTTATGTTAACCAATTCTATTAGAGAGACCTCGGCGATTCGCTTGAAAGGAGTCGGCGACAGAACTGTGGGTCGCGACCAATAGTTTGAGAAACACTGATCTATGCAACTTCAGTATCGGCTTTCTTTTAAAATTTACTTCTAAGGGACTATATACCAGAATCGATTAACTGTGCTCCATAAAGTACAATCATTTGCTTTCTAGTTTTATTAATTTTGTGTGAGCCGTCTATCGGGTCATTAATGTCAATGTGTTGTCATCACCTTTGGGTGAGCGATCGGACGTTAGATCAACATTGATTGATTGACTAGCGATTTTTAAACTTCAATAAATATACACGTGGTGCAACGCATGCGCTTACAGAAATGCATGACGTTTCTCTCTCTCTCTCTCTCTCTCTCTCTCTTCTCTCTCTCCTTGTACTGCCAGCGGCAGGTCCATGGCGTATTGCTGTATGCCATATTTTCTTACACGTAATTTGCTTCTTTATGTGGATCTCCGATCTCCTCAGTGAATGCGTTGCTAGACGTCTACGACACACGTACAGCTCTCGGTCGGTCCATTCTCCAGTTTGCATAGACAACACGGCTGAATTACATTTATGCTAGTGAAAAGTTTTAATTTAATGTGTACAATGTACATCTACTTGTAGACTGCAATATTTCAAATATTTTTTGCAATATTTTACAATATAATTTTCATTTTACAATTTCACAATATTTGCAAACTTTTATTTTAGACTTGCCAGAAGACATGCTATCAAAGAACTGTCATTAAACAGTGCAATTGTTTCGACTCCGGCTTCCCAAAGATAGTTAGCAGTGGTCTTCCTAACGTATCAGTTTGCGCGTCTGATAATATCACTCAAGGTTCTTCTCAACATGCTTAACATTATTCTTAATTTAAATTTATTTCTGACAAATTTATAGTAGTAGCATTATCTTAGAAAATCATCATGACAAAAGCAAAATGATACAAGCAGAGAGATACATAGCACATAGTCTACAGAACTTAATAAACATTAGTACTACATATCTCAGAGCTTAGCAACGAACTTTTCATTAAAAGTCACGCCTATTGTAGCCTAGATCTTTCAGGTGGCTTAAACAGCCTAAACAATAATAGATCAGTGAGGGAGAACTCACAGTTTTATATTTTTATAAAAAAAGATGGCTGCGGTTCCTGTATGACTAGTCCTCAATCATCGAATTTATAGACAAGAAGACGAAGTTCAAATGATTCAGTTCTAATCACTAAATCGTTAGAACTGAATCAGCTATTAGAACTGAATTAGTGATTAGAACTGAATCAGTGTTAGAACTGAATCAGTGATTAGAACGGAATCATTGATTAGAATAATTAATGAATTATTCTAATGATAATTATTGTAATGGATAATTATTCCTTGAATAATTGAATGGCCGTATGCTAAAGTGGACCAAGTAACATCACAAATATAGTAAAAAAATATTTTTTCAGCCAATTTCTCCTTATTATTTTCATGATATTTAGCATAATATATTATTTGTTGGAATTTACTAGATATAATGGTGTTCTACAACACTTGTAAAAATATAATGCCTTCAGTCTATGATTTTAAAAATATTTGAAAATAAAATAAAATAATTTGTTTTGTGAGTTGGTTCACTTTTGCATACGGCCATTCAATTATTCTAATGATATATTGAAATCATTACGATACCTACGTCAAATCGTCTCTGTAAGGAATACAATAAGTCCTCTTGTTATGTTCAACCCCAGTGGTATGCCCGTGTTGGATCCGGGAATTTTAGAAAAGTTGGTATAACTGCATGTGTTTCGTAAGAGCCGACTAACGCAGATACTGCTGTGACAAACCGAGTGGTCTGGGCCAAGAGTCATTCTGTGTACTTGACCAATTGGTCGCTCAAATTCCAAACTTGCGGAGGATTTGTCACATGTGTGTGGTTTATGGTAGTCTAGACAGCTCGTCCCTTCACTGTTCCAGAAAGCGCCTCTGAGATACCTGGAATATAGGGATGATATAAAATATCCTTTTGTATTGTATTATATTGTATTATATTGTATTGTATTGTATTGTATTGTACTGTATTGTATAACTGCTCCCAAAACGTAAATGACAACCAATTAATCTATTAGAAATATACAACATCACCACTTTAAAAATTAAAATTTCATTAGCGCCTACGGAAGTAATTTAGGTATTTAGTGAATACGTATTTTACTAAATTATATACATCACTCGTACCAAAAGCCTTGAAAAGGTCAGACAATTATAACACACACAGTCAATGACACAGAACCAGTTTACAATAATTAGCCAAGGTCCACAATACACGGACGGCCTCTATAATTATAAACCTCTCTCTCACGGTTACAATAGGCTACGGGTCGCGCTGTCCTAGAAATTGTCCTAGAATCGCTACGGATGTGACGGAATATGAGCCTTATATTGATAGATATATTATTTGTATCTGCATACAGGCGACTGCATGTACAACGTCTCGCAGAGATTTGGTAGGAATGAGCTGGAGTGCGACTGTCCGGAGAGATGCAGGTAAGAGAGGATTTGAAAACGAAGTGAATTTGTAATAAATCTCTCAAGCTATCAAGCAAGGGTTTAACTTGAGCTTTATCATCTGACGACGATATTGCGGACGTTAATTAGGCATTTTATTAAGCATAATATATTTGGGCTAACGTCCTGTGTTGGTTCCGGGAAACTAGTTAATAGGCAAACTGAAAACTGCACATGTTTCGTAAGAGTCGACTAACGCAGACATTTTTATACTGAGGAAGACAACGGGAAACCACCTCGCAAGTCAGAATAGGCCTATATGTTTCCAAGCAAAAGGTTACATTTAGGGTGGTAAAGGCATAGCCTTTTTGATGGGACCAATTTCATGATCGATGGAGTTCTCATTAGAGAGCGGGATAGCAGACTGTGTTTCAGAATATATACATTGGACCTGCCATCTGACAGTGCACTAGAGATAGAGAGATTGATCTCAGTATAATATGCATTAGCCCCGACACCCGTATTCAGTGTGGTCAATTCAACCCGACTAATATATTATCTCTTCCTTGCATATTTTAATTTCAATGTTTATGTTTCAAAATTTGCAGTGACGACACCTTTGACAGTACATTATCTTTTGATTTGTGGCCAAACTCCGGAAATATGGTAAGCCTTATGTTACTATAGTATATTTGTTATTGCTCTGATTTGTATTTAGGTTTTATAACATGTTTCTATATTCAATGTAGCTGGTGTTTCAATGTCGATAATATTTTTATATTCTGTCATTTTTATTTCTTTTGTGATGTCAAGATGGAACTTTCTGATCACATTTATTTTTTCAGATCCACATAAATCCCGCAAGGCCTGTGGACTATTGTCTGTCGTTCCACGTTGAACTGTTTTGTATTTTGAAGTGTTTATTTTATATCTATGTGAACGATGACGAA
>JAQFZF010000455.1:0-17797 GCA_034695365.1 Enchytraeus norvegicus
CCCGGCACTGGAAAGTGCTCGCCAAATTGTGTCGTTCAAATTGTGATAGCGACTTGTTGTACCTGAACTGCGTCTGCAAGAGATTATTATTACTATTATTATCTAGGTAGGTCTTATGTCTTTCATTTTGATTTCATCAGTATTACTATTAATGCATATGTCTATTAATGCATAGGCTATGTACTATTAATACATAGGCTATGTACTATTAATACATAGGCTATGTACTATTAATACATAGGCTATGTACTATTAATGCCCATGTAATGTTGCAATTGTTACGTAGATCTGCATGTAGACCTATTGACAGAACACTTTTTACAACGACACTTTAGGAGTGTCATGACCGAAACGGTCCTCGAGCCCTCTTTACGCGTTCTTGCCACTGCATGATAAATCGTAACTTATCGTAAATAGTGATAGTAGCCTATAGTAAGTAAATAACTTGTTGTAAATAGAGTGATAGCGCAAATACATGATTAAGCTAGCGTTTACAAGCCCGTGCTATGGGCCCGTGCTTGGGACATTAGGGCCTACTTGACTGCCCTGGGGTTTGAGCCCACGCCGCTTTCCATTACTTGATAAAGTTAGCAACCTTACCACTAGCCTATACTATTATACTCGGGTTCTAATCTGACAGAGCTTGTGCGCGTAACTAAACACTGCCTCTGTTTTCATTAACATGTGTTGGTCAACTGAAAATAGAAATACGGATAATTATCATATTACTAAATGAAATATATTTAATGAATAAATTATTTATGTTCTGGTAGAATTTAATTGCTTAGTAGATCTACTTGTAAAAATTCTTCTACCGAACTTCGTATCGCTCATGCGACAAAACGGACGCTAAATTCTTTTGTATTGGACATTTTAAAACTAAATTGGAATGATGCATTATGCTATGCCATGAGTTAAACGTCAGTTTCATCATATGACGACGATATCAGGGACGTCAATAATGGTAATATTAAATGGTAATGGTTCAATGCGTAGTGCGTAGTGAAGGCCATGAGTTGTAATGCACGAGTCCGGCAGCCGTCTATAAATGGGTCGCAAAGAGAGAACAACGGTAACTGACTAATAATTCTTGGCAAGCTGCTTTACTCTCCGTTCCTATAATATCAAGCAGTCGGTGTACTCAGATTTCACAAAGACATGCTCTAACGACTGCGCTAGCTAGCCGAATTTGGAAACGAATCCGGCTATCTAGCCATCTGGCGAGATCAATAGCACACGCTGTTATTATTACTTGAGCAAAACAATATGATATAGGATAATACAATATGAGTTTAACGTCCGTTACATCATCTGACTACAATATCAGATTATAGACCCTTTCTTAGTATTGATGCTATAGTGTTGCTTCTGTTTTCATTGATGTTAGGCCTATCTATTTACCGACTGCTCTGCCAGACGGCAGGTCCAATGCACAAACTTCCGCACGCATTCAACTGTATCGCTCATTAGTGAGTACAGTGCACCATAGATCAACCAAAAGGCTTTGCCGTCACCACACCTAGAATGATGCCTTTGTTCTAGGGAAGTAATGGTTAAATTCATGTAGCCTACTTCTGAGGTGCTTTCCACTTTTCCTACCTCAGTGACTGCGTTTGTCGACTTCTACGAAACACGTCAAGCTATCTGTTGGTCTGTTCTCAGATATCCTTGATCGATCGAGGGTAAACATGTTAATAAATATAAACAATAATTAACATTAGCCTAATCTATCAAGTAATGAAACTGACCGTTACAGTACAGTTACCGATATTGCAGGACCTCGACATAAGATTGTGGTGTCCACTTCAAAAAATATATTAAATTGTCAACCCAGATTGTTTGAGAACCAAAAGCTAGATAAAAAGTCTTCACTCGTAATATTCTTTGGCATAATTCTCAATTATACATTCATGCAATAAAATCAGTTGTTAAGAGATATGTAGATAGCATACTTCTACATATTTCTTGGTGGCATAACACCTGCCACCTGTGCGTTTAGAAAGACGCATTGTCAATTTGTCATGATGCCTTCTATCATTAATTAATTTGAGGTTGTTCACGGAAAATTAGGACAAAACAAAATCTAGAGTGAAGTCTAGGGAGTCTAGAGTGATGTAGGCACTATAATATATTTCCCTTGTTGAATCCGAAGCACTCGAGAATAGACCAATCAAATGCCTCACGTGTTACGTAGAAATCGACTAACGCAGTCATTGTGCATAAGGCAATGGCTATAAGCCTATAATCAGTTTGAAGAAAGACAGCATTTCAGGTAGGTTACGATTCAGGCACAGTCTTTGTCATGAGATCCATTTGTTTATTTGATCGACGGCGTGCTCATTGTTAAGCGCGAGAGTAGACTTTGCGTATGAATTTTTGCCTTGGACTTGCCAGGAGCTGGTGGCAGAGGAATATATACGGAGGCCTAGATATAATCTACATAGCCCTAGTAGGACGCATCGTGACATCACACGATGCAATGATGTCACGATGCGTCAAGGTAACGAAGTGATGGCGGGGGGCGGTTAACCTTAAGGGGACGCGTTCCTTAAAGGTTGCTTAAGTTGCTAACTCGAGTGCGGCATGCCTACGTGTTTAAACTGACGTGTAGGCCTGTATCATGTCCTTTATGCAGAATGCAACGTCTATAATGTCTAATTTAACACGTTTCTTTAATTTTTTGTAGCCTATTGTAGTAGGCATAGCCTAGTTGTGAAATACGTATTTTATGTATTTATAATTTTTGAAAAATGCATGTAGTTTACTGTATTTTATTTTTATTTTTCCGTAATTCATGTATTTTATGTATTATTTGGGGGGAAAAGTACATGTATTTTACTGTATTTTATTTTTAATTGCCTGTATTTCACAACTGTGGTAGTAGGTCCATACTGTTTGGCTACTACACCTGGCATGTACAATAGACTCAATTAAAGGGAAATGGATATAGGCTATTGATAAAGTAGGGATTTGAAAAAATGTTTGCGGATGCCGTAGAATAAGATAGGCCTCTGTGTGTCAGAAAGGCCTGAGAAAGGCTGAGTTGTTATAAACCTTTGCGGCAGGTCATGCATGATGTTCACAGGTGTCGCAAACAATGTGGCATTCTGGACCCCTCTTAATGTGATAATGGAGGGTGTGAGCATCACACGGCTGGCTTCCTGGGTGAGAAACAACAACATGATCTATTCCCCCACCCCTTCAACACAAATTCTTGCGATGCCACAATGACTGCTGATGTTGAAACTAGAAAGCATTGTGGCTCAGAGTGGCTACTCTTCCAACTGCTATCTAGTTACAAAACGGAGTCATCAGGGCTTATAATAGACTTCAGATCGTAATGAAGGAACATTTCGTATCTCTCACACAGACTTCATTAAATATTTTATGCCGAAGAATTTGAGAAAGCTATAATTGAGATCTGGTTTAGGTTTAGGCATATAATTAATTGCTTAACCTACACTGTCAAATTTAACTGACTGCTGTATTTTTGCTGGAATCATAAGCCCCTAGCCTATATATGAAGCCTGCATTGTCGAAATATATAGAATTTAATTTGATTATAATTTTATGTGCGAGAGATACGGAAGGTCCTTTCAATACGATCTGATCTATATTACAAGCCACGAAGACTCCGTAGTATAACTATTTAGCAGTTGGAAGAGTTCCCACACAGGGCCGCAATGCTTTCACATTAGGGCCCGGTGCAGGGGTTCACACCATCTCAGGCCTTTCCGCCAGGCATATCTTTTGCTACGTTCATTCGCAAAAAAGTTTTTGTATCTCAGTTTCTTCAAGATGTCTTTTTGCTTTAAATATTGCTCAAGCACCATTAAAAACGTGTTAAATTATAGACTGCTTGACGTCATATTCTGTAGGCCTAATTATATCACTGACATCATTAATAATATTTGACAGTGAATAAACTGAATATTGAGATTGTCTAATTATAAATAGGCTACTTTATAGTTGCAATTAACGTACAATAGAACAATGCAATACTAAAGAGTAGGCTATTATAGTAGATGGGTAGCCTACTGGGACTTCTTGACCAACGTCGACCTTGCCCAGTTTTAGGATGACCTTGATGTTCTTGACTTTTAATTGGTCAGACCCTTGACCTTGGAACGGTCTGCTCTGAATTCTGATTGGACGGCAGCTAGTCCTGAATAGCCTGAATCTGCTTTTTCATTGGTTGATTAGGCCTATACAAAAATTAACCTTAGACCTAGGCTTAGGCCTAGGCTACATTTAAGCAGGCCCGGCGCCAAGGGGGGGCCAGGAGGGCCGGGCCCCCCAGTTTTCATTCTGGCCCCCCCAGTTTTTTCTCCGGTGAGTGACTTTTACATAGTCTGGCCCCTCCAGATATGTGCTCGGCCCCCCCAGTTTGTTAATCCTGGCGCCGGCCCTGCATGTAGGCTACATGTAGGCTACATGTAGGTTCAGCACATAGGCTACATGTAGTCAGGGCACTTTGTGCTTCACTGCGGCGACGTTTTCTGGGATTGATTCAGAGGTGAATAGATCTGTTTATATAATGGTTTTGTTTCAATATTTATTTATAACTCTTTTTATTGTGTGATACTTTGAATAATTAATTCGATAATCACAGGCTGAGCACTACAGTGTAGGCTACAATATAAGTGTAACGACTGCCGACGTATTCATTCTGTACAAGAATGGGCTATATTAGTTTCTAAGAGGTACACTGATTTGTGAATTGGATTTTCGGTATGCACAATTTGTATAGGCCTACACAGGTTAGCGTATTTGATATAATAATAATAATAATAGTAAAGGTTTAGCGTCCGTTTCCTCATCCCTGAATGATGTCAGGGACGTCAACTCATACAGACTGTTTATATTTGATTATTTCAACAGTGATAATATTAAGGATTATGATGTTAGGTTTTAAGATTTTAGGTTTAAGTTTAAACCTAAAAGGTTTAAGTTTAAGTTTTTTTTTAGGTTTAAGTTTAAACCTAAAAACAAAAAACCTTTTAACAGTTGTAAGGTTCTTAGAACTGTTTTATTTTTATGCTGAATAACTGAGATACTTAAATTAAATAGGCCCATGTATGTATGTGCTCTTTTACAGGGTGCTCAGCACTCAGGGAAAACAGGGAAAAGTCAGGAAATTGGGCTGACAGGGAAAAGTCAGGGAATTTGATTCCAAGTCAGGGAATAAATTTGATAGGTTTTCCTTAATTTTTTTCTCATCTCCAGTAGCTTGCAAAGTTGATTAGGCATGAAACAAAGTGGAATATAACAGAAAAATATGAGTTAACTAACTTAGTTATGGATATGAATCATCCTTTATTATGTTGGTCATATGGCGCATCAGTTAGAAACCTTTGTTCATATGCCCGCGATTTGAAACGCGATTTGAAGATGACGCGCGTAATTTTGGGTAAGAATTGGTCAGGGAAAATTTTCGAAGGTCAGGGAATTTGAAAAGGTCAGATCGCTGAGCACTCTGTTTTATCTCAATAACTTCCAGTTTTCAAAAAAAGCAATGATCACAAAAATAAATTAAAGCAATTTTCTAACTATAGCCTGTGGCAGAGGTGGCCAAATTGCGGCTAAGCCGCATGTGATTCGCGGACCCATATTGTGCAACTCGCGAAGAGATTTTGGTTATATCTATTCTATAAGAAAATTCATTTGATTGATTATTTCAATCATCACTGATTGCTAATTTTAACTGTAAATATGTGAAGCATAATTCCATAGTGAAGCAAACAGATATTATATTTGCTCAAATTAATATATATTAGAGCAAACCTTTTTTGTAGAATAGTACACATAGGTTTTCACACACCGCATAGCCTTCATAGCATGCATGATTTGCAGCTCGCAAAGTTTATGAAATTATTAAACTTCGGCTCATGAGCTTCAACTTAGTTTTTCTGCGACTTGCCAGTCAGAAGAGTTTGGCCTATTTCATGTGATGTTATGCAGTTTAGCCTATAGTTCTCCAATGAATCTCCATTCCATTTAAACTTCTTTATTTTTGCCAAAAAAAGAAGTCAAATACTCATTATATTGTATTGTGTCGTTCTCATAGATAAACGTTGACTTGTAATTTGTGTGTCTTCTATATCTGCATTTAATAGTTTGTTAATCAGTATTAACATTATAATGATTCTATTGTTACATATCAAACAGTTCATGACAATAACTTGATGTGTTCTTGCTTTAAAATAAAGAATTTGATGATCGAGTAAAGAAAGAAAAGGTGGAAAGATAATAAATTTTCTCAATTATTTACAGCTTGTGTTTTTTGTGCTGGTTGTTGCATATTGAAAAAGCTGTCGTAACATTTTATTAGTCTACATATTCCATAATGTGATTGAAATTAATTTTAAATAGTTTTTCAAATACAAAATAGTTTCAAATCACACCTCAATAACTTTACAATGAGATCCATATTAATGATGGTGAGTCAACATTTAAACAACTCTGTTCACCGTCTCTTTTTGTGATTTAGGCTGACATGTAGGCCTACTACGGGGTTTAAATAGCTTTACTAACACAGTCCGAAATGAAATGACATTTTGATATCAAAATCATTTTAAAAATAACTTGTTAACGAAAATTTTTCTAAAACATATAAATAATTTGTAAAGACAATCAAAAGGAAACTGCTTATGTCATGACTTTTCGTTAGCATAGTGTCTCAAAGATCAAGAGGCCTACAGTTGTCTATTCGTGTAAAATTCGATGCCAGTGATTTTTTATTTTAAAAAAGTAGGCCTATTAAAATTGACTGCATGTGATAGAATACCTAGCTAAGTTATTTTTTCTATAATTTGTGATACCAAATGTCCTTTCATTTAGGACTGTGTTAAGTCAAGCCATTATAGACCACGTAGTATATCTACATGACAACGAACAGAGCCCCACATAGAAAGAAGGATGATTTCAAAGAGGAGTCCACATTCAGACTTCGATGCGGGAAGTCCCGGTGGATATTTTGCCATTACGTATGTTTTGCTACGGCAGCCGAATAGAAATAGACTATGTAGTATCAGGTTTTTAGAGCATCAATCTGTTTTATATACAGCTAATGATCCGTCTAAAACAATAGACTTCCAATGAAGATGAGTAAATTAGGTCAAAATAATTCTGACGCTGCATTCTGTAGATTACATGTCAGCTATGTGACATATCTTGTGGCTTGTCCACAATGTCATGTGGGATTCGATTGAGAGTTGATTAAGTAGGCATGATGTCCTAGAAAAACACACATAATTATTATGGGCATAATGTATGTTAGCTATCATTCTATTGCGTCTTAATTAATCCCGGGAGCATCCGCAGATAACTTGCATCTGTAGATAATGTGGTAGCCTTTTTGGAAGGAACCAATCACAACCACTCAACAAACCTAATTCTCCTGAACCAATTAATCACAAGCTTAGAAATGTCCGTTTCTAGCCTGTGATTGGTTGGGTTTTCAATAGTTTTCATATTTGCAAATCTCTACTACATTTCCTATATTACAATCCCGGGATAATCAGAATATTCACTGTAATCAAACGTTACACAACGAGGTCTGAATATCACTCCAATACGATCAATAAATAGGCCTAAATAAATTTATCTAGGCCTCGGCTGCATAAAAGCAGTTTGCTTGCTTTTCTTACAAGATACCGTAACTAAACTTAGATCATCAATCACAAACGACTCTTCTACAGCAGAAGATAGAAGTGATTTAACTGTTTCAATGTAATCTAGGCCAATTTATTAAGTTATTAAATTTTATTAAGACTGTTAAATTTTACTGTGGGTAGGCTATTGGAGTGATATTTAGATGTCCTAGCCACCACGCCCGTCCCTATTGAGTATTAACGGCCATAATGAAAGACCCCGTAGCATGAACATGATCAATTGAGCATAGGATCTGAAATGGTTTCCTTTAGATTCCCTTGGTCCACATAAAGATGTCGATGCAGAAGGTCTCATGCACTATTATCACGCTAACATGTTTTTCTACGGCGAACGTTGTGGTAGTATAAAATATCATCACGCCTTTCAGAGCCTTCTATATTCGCTTTTATAGTCCTAGCTCACCATCGTTGTCCTGGTATTGGTTTCAAGTCGGAATGTCATAACCAGATGATTAGCATCTATTTGTATCCGATACGTATAGGCCTATTTAACTAGGCCTACTCCAACTAGCCTACATGAAAATAGTTAGGCCTAGGTCAAAAGCTAAGCCAAAAAAATCTTACATTTTTTCTAATACACACTTTTGAGCTTTTTTTATCAGTAAACACTTTAGGCCTACGATAAATGTGCACTTTCAGCTTTTAATAATACACACTTTTGTTAATAGGCCTAATACACGCTAGAATAGGGCATGCTTTATAGAATGCTCAAATTGATGGACGTACGGGGGTGTTTTCTGTGCGGGATCGAGTCTTTTCTGAGCACAACTTTTTCTTATATTTCTATTTCTGAATTATTTAGGGTAATGGTTGGGTTTTGTGGAGGGGTGCGACTAATTTCTATTTAAAACATGTAATTATTCTTGCAGTTTTCTATGTTGTTTTATTTTTCAACTATACAGTAGCGGCATAAGTAGCGGTATGTAATATTGGATCGGGTTTTAACTCAAAAGTGGCCAGCATGAGGAACGACTTAAAGGAGCTGTTTAAGTGGTCTGAGGAGTGGTTGATGATGTTTAATGCAGACAATTTGTAAGGTCATTCATTTTGGGACTAGAAATGAAAACTCTAGTTATGAGCTAGGTATTGAGTGTCTGGCAGTTTCAGAAGCTGAACGGGATTTGGGAGTTATTATTGATGCTGGCCTTAAGATCTCCAAGCAGTGTGTGAAGGTAGCTAGTACTGCTAACTGTGCTGGGTATGACTTCTCGCACAATCTCTAGCAGATCTGAAGATATCTTGGTAAATTTATACAAATCACTGGTAAGACCACATATGGAATATTGTATCCAGGCATGGAGACCTCACTACCTAAAAGACATTGACATGTTGGAGAAAGTGCAGAGAAGAGCTACCAGAACGATAGATGGTTTTAAAACTAAACCACATGAGGAGCGTTTACAGCTGCTAGGACTCACCACACTGGAAATAAGACGTTTGAGAGGGGATTTAATTGAAACTTTTATAATTGTTAAAGGATTGTCTAAATTGGAAGTCTTTGATTTCTTCTCGTTCCATAATTCTACTAGCACTAGAGGTCATAATTTGAAGCTACACAAGGAACGGTTTTGTCGGAATGTGGGTAAATTCTCTTTTTGGAATAGGATTGTTGATGAGTGGAATGCTTTGCCTCAGGAAGCTGTTGATTGTTCAAATGTCAGTTTGTTTAAGAACAGAATTGATTGCCATCTAAGGTATAATAGGGGGTTCATATAAACCTAGGCTGTCTTCCCCATGTTGTTGGGTCGCTCGTTCATGCGAACGGTCCATCATGCTAGATCTTGCTAATCTCTAGCTAACATAGTACATAGGTACTCACGTGCCTGTGCCAATGCAATTTGACCTATTTTTTTAAATTTTGCGTATATAGTGTAGAATAAATTAGGGTGAGGGTTGGGTTTAGGGTTGAGGTGCAGGTTAGGCCAACCCTAAACCAAACCATAACCCTAACATAACAAGTAAATAAAATATGACACAGGCATGACCAGTGCCTAGCTTAGTCTAAATTGAAAGATTTTGCAGAGTACGGTAGTTAGTGGTTTCGACAATTTTTGAACTAAAGTTCAAAGTTTTAACGAAGACTGGAGAAAATATGCTCATTTTAGTGGGTTTTTAAAAGCGGGGTTTTTAAACGGGTTTTTAATAGTGGGTCAGCCTTTAAAAAAACTGGATTTTTGGGTACATATCTGGTTGTCCGAACCATGGCACAGGCACGTCTCTTTACCAGAGCTAAAAACGTACCATAAATTTTGTAAAGCAGAATTTACCAGCACTCACTCCAGCTCTACCATAACCAGTGCTGTAGTTTGGCCGGAGCACAGCTTCAGCCCTTCTTCAGACCGCATTTTGAGTACTGGCAGTGCTGCATTGCTGCCGGCGTGCAGCTCCGGCTCTTAATCAGGTCGCATTTTACGTACCAGCACATTTTGGACTCGTTCACAGTTAACAATTTGAGTTTCAGCACTTCGTTGGACAAAGCAGGTCATTAACGATGCTGTCTCATCAAATACCTTCAAAGGAGTTATTCTCCATCCTGGATGTAAGAGTGATGTAGAAAAAGAACTGAACAACTTTTCCTATAAGTCGCTGACAATATGAGAACAGTTAATACTACACTGTGTGGCATAATACTGAGAACACAATATGTTTTTTTAATTTTCTAGCCAAGTAACAAAGTGTTTCCTTTGATATTTGGCATGCATCAAAAAGGGCCTCTTTGTAATGTGTATTGAAAATTTAAATATAATTGGACGAACAATCACTGAGATGTTGCATTTTGTGCGTGGCTCCTAGTAAGATCCTGATTCCCAATATGATCACAACAGCATACATGAATTATAATACAGTATGCCTACTCTATACGCTGTTTTTATTTTCTCCTTCTTTGCTCATAGCTAACACGTGACAACCGCATATGTTTGACGCCAGGTGGAATTTTTATTTATTATTTTAATTTAATTATTTATATTTTTCTGATTATAATTATCTATCTTCAAATACCTTTAAGATTGCGCACAATGACAGTCAGCCCAGATATTCAAATAACCATCCTGACAACTTGGTTGGTTTATTTTCTTGTCGATTGACCTGGATTCATCATCCATGGGTCACTTGCTTTTGAGAAAAACGCTCTACTGATGTTGCTAACCCATATGGCTTACTATTTGCTATACTGTCAATATAGGGAATCAATACATTACTAGGAGTCTTGCACAAAATGCAATATCTCAGTGACTATGCATTCGATGCTCTTGAAATTTTAAATATAAATTAAAAATAGGCCACGGTTGATGCATGCCAAATATCTAAGGACACACACCTTTTGTATAAACACTTGTGTATACAAAAGATAAAAAACAAATAGTGTTCTTGGTATTTATACAACACGGTGTGTGCAAAGCATCCAATAATAATTATGTCCTCAATTGGCTCAGAAATTGATAAACCTATTACCCATTATCACATGCTGCTGGAATGTGTAGAAGTAGGTTATTGTATCCAATTAACTGATCTGTTGCCTGAGATATTAGTTAGCCTACGGTGGAATGGAGGTAGCAATTAATTATTATAGCGTATTCTATTGATCTCACCAGATGGCGAGATAGCCGGGATTCGTTTTCTAATGCGGCTTAGCTAGTTGCAGTTGTTAGAGCGTGTCTTGGTAAATGTGCACAGACTGCCTGCAATTATAGCAATGAAGAGTAAAGTAAAGATAGTTTCTCAATTTGGACCTCTAAAATATGTGGAGAGTTGATTATCCACTACGTCTTATCAAATTGGTAGTCACAGTGCCCCCCCTGAGCGAGCACCCCACTCCTCAACCAGTGGGGCAGCAGGCATGGCCCCAAAATTTAAATTTAAAACTTAAAATTTATCATCTTTTACACATCAAAATACACTTTTTACACCCTTCTCCTCTTCGAATTTGCATTAGCATGACAAAAAAAGTTGTCAGAATGTCCCTCAAAACAAATGTTATAATCAAACAAATCAAAATCAGACAAATTTGCGAAAATGTTAGCTCGGCACGCAATATTTGTGATAAAGTGTGTAAATGTTTGAAACAGCTTGCAATGTTCTGAATAAAGCGTGTACATTTCGCGAGCGAAGCGAGTGAAATTATTTTAACCCTTCTAGTGAATGCTCCCCCATCACAAAAATTTCTACAACCGCCACTGAGCTCCACCACTTCTTTTCATACAAGCACTGACCATAACCACACATAAAGGCAGCAGAAATAGGGAAGAAACTAAAATCTTATTTCAATACCCAGCCATACTTAATTACATCTCTGTCTTATTCTTAAAACTATTCATTGACACTCCTTTTAGAACTTCATCAGGCAAAGAATTCGGCTTTGGTAAAGAGACGTGCCTGTGCCATATTTTATTAACTTGTTTTGTTAGGGCTATGGTATGGTTTTGGGTTAGGGTTTCCCCTAACCTCCAGCCCAACCCTAAACCCAACCCTAACCCTAATTTATTCTACACTATCTGCACAAATTTGAAGAAATCGGTGAAATTGTATTGGCACAGGCACGTCTCTTTACCATAGCCAATAATTCACATATCAACACCCCTGAAGGAAGAAGAGTACTTACCGTATCCATTCTAACTCTAGGCTTAAACAATGTACTTGTAAATGTCTGTGATCTCTCAAACCTCTAGCAGAGAAAGTAAAGAAATCTTCAGGATTTAGATCTGTAAGCCCATTCATAATTTTATGGACCTCTTTGACATCCCCTCATATTCTCCTGGTTTCTAGGGTTGTTAAAGGAACTACTATTAGTCTATTCTCATAGCTTAAGATATTGAATCCATATATTGTTTTCAGCGCCTTTCTTTGCACTCGTTCTAAAATATCAATTTCTTTCCTATAATGTAGCTTCCATATCGACATGCATTACTCAAGTTGAGGACGAATTAATGATTTATATAATCCAACGTTTATTTCTTTACTTCTACTACAAAAGGTTCTTTTGATTAAACCCAAAGTTCTGTTTGCTGCTTTAACAGCTACGGCACATTGATCGGCCACTTTGAGGTTTTGGTTTACAATTACATCTAAATCTTTTTCTTCAGTCACCGCTTAAACTGCTAATCATTTATAAAGTACACTGTGTTAGGATTGTCTCTCCTATAATGAATTACTTTACATAAATCTACATTGAACTCCGACTAATCTCCACGTTTGTGACCATATACTCCATAATTCTAAGTCTCTATCCATGCTCTCCAATAGTTCAGCACTGCCAACTTTACCAAACAACTCAGTATCATCTGCAAATTTCAAAATTAGATTAGTAATCAAGTCTTCATCAAGATTATTGATGAATATCAGATAGGGATGTTAAGCGAAATCCGGTAAACCGGTATTCGATTTTGAAATCGAATTCTGGTTCTGTGTTTGCTAAACCAATTACCGGATTTGGTGTTAGGGCACTGTAAAGTGTGACAAGCGCAAAGACAATGAGGAAAATATCCGGCTTTCTGATCATTCTCTCAAATTATAACTATATGTTTCCAACAAGGAATATTATTGTTCAATACCTTGACAACTCCAAGGCATCCCCAGATGCTGACGGAAAGTAGATCAGCCACTGTTATTTAGTTAACAAACAACCTCAGCTGTGATAAATATTAATATGTACAGGGAATTGTAGCTTGCATTGTGTGGCTCGGATTATAATAATTAGATCTCAGTTTACCTGTACATATTGAATTATATGACATCTTCTGGCTGCAGTTATTTAAAGTGCAATCTTCATGCCGATTCACGTAAAATTTACCAACAATATTGAATATCCAATTCAAGCCAACGTCACAAAATTTTGATCGGTTATCTTTCAAATCAAGAACGTTATTGATATTTGAGTACGACAGTACGGACAGGGTAGACAAGCATTGAAAGAAGCATGTTTTAGAGGTCGACCGAATCTGTTTTTCGTTTTCAGTTCCGAAAAAGCCGAAAATCTATTTTTCGGTCATTTTATTTTTCGACCTAAAAATTATTTCGTTTCTCGGTTATTTATTTTTCGGCCGAAAAAAAATCCCATTTTTTGACCTAAACCGAAAAATAAGAATTTTAGCCGAGTACTGTAAATATTTTATAGGTCAATGAAGTGGAAACATGTTGCTGATGCTGACATGCATATTTATATAAATTTAGAATGTAAGATAGTTCATGATAGTGCCACTGCACCAGAAGATAGGAAGAGTCAATAGATCTAAGGCCGCAACTTAGGCCTACTACATTTAACAATATCATAAGGGCCAGCATAAGAAAGTATACAATATAGCAGTATTCGTTTATTTACATAATGGCAATTTTAATCACTCTTTTTGTCTAGATCGGTCTCGGTTATAAATATATCTATAAATCTCATTCAACTGTTACAGTTAACAGGCCCATTGTCGAAATGTCCAACAGTTAACAGGCCCATTGTCGAAATGTCCAAAAGCACGCATTTCTTTTCAGCATTTCTATCACACTTGCTAAAGAGCATTGATTGACAAGTTGATCAAATAATGAAGGCTTAACTATGTGCATCTAAGATGTAGTGTTTAACATGGATAAATTATGTATAGGCCTGTAACCAGTGCAGTGTGTATAAATAATGCCTTAACTATTGCGCTTTTTAGTTTTAGTTTTTCGGCCGAGAAAGAAATTTGGTGTTTTTGTTTTTTATCTTTCGGCCAAAAAAATATTTCCTTTTTCGCTTCTTTTATTTTTCGGCCGAAAAAGGAATTTCTTTTTTCGGTTTTTTTATTTTTCGGCCGAATTTTTGTTTCCCTTAAATTTTTTGTTATTATTCTTCGGTTGAAAAAATATATCTTTTTCGGTCGACCTCTAGCATGTTTTATTTAACATTTCATGATGTTATGAAACTGCAAAATTTGTCTACCCCTATCCCACT
This sequence comes from Enchytraeus norvegicus, assembly GCA_034695365.1. Taxonomy (NCBI): domain Eukaryota; kingdom Metazoa; phylum Annelida; class Clitellata; order Enchytraeida; family Enchytraeidae; genus Enchytraeus; species Enchytraeus norvegicus. The sequence continues at coordinate 14,590 of JAQFZF010000455.1, forward strand.
TAAATATCAGTAACATTCTTGTTTGTAAGACATCCAATCGATATTTGGTGCTGTAGAATTGAATTGAATTTTCTATTGCTGATAAATTTCACAGAAATCGACTCGAAGATTACACTTTACTAAGCTGCAGCCCCTACGACGTCATATATTTCAATACTGGTAAACTGGTATTGGACCCCTGTCACGCTAATATATCAATAACTTTCTCGTTTTTAAAGATATCGTAATGAAATGTTACAATTTCTAGTAGAACTGGCTGTTGAAAATAAATCAGGTGGCTCTGTAACATGAGATAAAGTGCATAATGTATGCATATTGTATACACTTTGATTAAAATAATAGCTAGTTAATTAATAATAATAATTTAGCTTTCTCTGTTGTTGTTGCCCACCCGAGGATCAGCCGTGGTGCTGACCCCCTCTATCTTCATCCTTGGGAGCGCTCCCAAATCATGAATCATGTTAGCTTTTTCTGTCAACACTGGCAATGACCAATTAGCACAGTAAACGACCAATTTTTTAGAATCTGTTAAGTACATAAAAAATTACACATTGTACATGTACAAGGTTGAAAAATAAGTGACTGTGAAAATATATTGCAAAAAGCTGTGAGTGCTGATAAGTCGTTTTTATGTGCAATTTCTGTGATATGTGATGCACATGTATGTAATTGAATCATGTTACATGGAGCTTTTAAATGTGAATATGGAGAACGATAGAAGAAATATCTTATGCAGAACACATAGGCCTAACAAATGAAAATGTACTAAATAGGGCTGGTGAAACTAGAGTGCTAATGGAAACGATATTAAGAAGAAAGAAGGATTGGATTGGTCATGTCTTGCGTGGTGAAGGTATGAAGAAGGAGATTATAGAAGGAAAGTTTGATAGAAGTGAAGGACTGGGACGAACTCGTATAGGAATGTTAGAAGAAGGTGGAACATATGAATATGATGTTATGAAACAAAAAGCTAGCGATAGAGAGCTATGGAGGAATTGGACTCCTAGGACCTGCCGTGTGGAAGAGCACTAGATAGATAGATAGACATTGACTAATCATACCTTTATTATATTAAGATGTAACTGTTATTGTACAACTGAATAGCATTTACACTATTCAGAACTTGATATTGTATGACATTGAACATATAAATCTTTAAAATTATAATGCTCAATTTTTTCTCATAAATTGATTATTTTGCAGTTGAATTGAATTGGTGAAATATTATCTCCTAACTATAATTGTGAGGCTACTTCAATCCGGCAGAATCATGGATGATGCTGCAGGTTTGTTTTCAAAACTGATGGATTTAGTTTTATATTTAAATTGTAGTGTTTTTTGTTGTACCTCAATAATTATGTTACAGTAACTGTGGGCTGTAGGTGCTTGCTTCAAGTCCAGGCCAGCCTCTGATAGTTGACATTTTAGGCGTACATGAAACTGTCTAAAAAATGGAGTACCTTTTTTCTCTAAAGTTAGTGTTACTGACATCTCTTTGACGTCCCTGACATCATCCTTGGATGAGGAAATGAACTTTAAACCTTTATTACTGTTATTGTGACTAGAAATTGATACTGATAAATACAAGATAATTTATCAAATAATTTCAGTCTGCAAGAAATAGCCATCTATATGTTGAAATGAAATTTATTTAATGTCAATTTAGCATTTGTGTTTTCAGGCCCTTAGTTCAGAGAAGTATAAAGTTATATATATGGTTATGATTATTATTATTTGATGGTGAATTGATGCACTAGCGGTAATATTATATGCTGACAGCTTGCAAAGCTAGATTTATATATATATAAATTTAGAGTACATGATATAATGTATAGGGCCTACCTTGTTTGGTATAAATAATTTGTCATCTTAATGATATTCAAAGAGAATAAAGAGGTTACTGTATATTTACAGTCAGCCTTTTACACTACATGCATCCACTATTTAAACCTTTTACTGCTATTAAATTTAATGGAAAATAAAGTGGAAAATTAATTTAATGAAATTGTTGTGCGCCATATTCATTACCGAACGTAGGCGGTGGTGCGGAGCTGATACTTATCCTGAACTTTTTGCAGCACACAGGTGACATAGTCATAAATCTGGCGGCGAGGTCGCTAGCCCCACTCTGTACATCCTATCTGGTAATTGGATGATATACGCTAGACCTGTGGTAACCTTCACAATCGTCCGAAGTACTCACCTGCTATGTTCCAATTGCTTCCAATTATCCGACCCACTCAGGGATTGTGGGCTTGGTTGGCAGGTTTTAATGAATAATTAATATTAATTAATGGAATGGAATTTAATTTGTGCCTTTGTTGTTTCTCTATCTCTAGTGTACTGCTTAAAGGAAACGATACACATTCCTGTTTCCTACTCACAGTCTGTTCTTATGACGTTCACAATTGAGCACTCCATCAATCAAGAAGTTACCCTTTCACATACATTATTTTTCTTTCACTGCGATTGTCAGATTGATGATAATAAACAAATATTGTATACAGGTCTCTAAAACATAGCCTTTATCTTGGGTCGATATTTCTTCCCGTTGCCTTTTTTGTAAGTCTATATCTGTTCAATTTTATAGAATTTGTCAGGTTTATAAATTGATGTGATGTTGCAGATGATACCAATGACTACAGTCTGGCTAAGAATCGTTCCAGACGAGAGAGAGGCGATAAGAAAGGAAAGTTTGCCGCCCTCGCCAAGCTCAAAGAGTCTAGAGCGTCTGGAGATAAGTATAAACATTTGGTACGAAACTTTGTCACTGCACAAGGCACATGTAAATTTGTATACAAAAATATTGTATAATATTTTTCTAATTTTCTAAATGGTTAACATCTTCACTCTTCAGTATTATCTGTTATTTCAATATTATTTAAAATAGAATTTTTGGTGCTGTTTGATGATATTTTTGGTCACTTAGAATTAAGATATTAAAGTTCTCGAAAGAGTGCTTTATTCCCGTCTGTGTGGTCATCTTGATTCGTTTCCATCATTGTCTCCATTTTAATCTGCCTATATCGAAAATTCTATTCCACAGAATCCGCTCTCATCAGAATCCATAATGATCTCTGTCGTGCCATGAACCTACAAGGAGTTTCTGCTCTGATTCTTCTTGACCTCTCCGCCGCCTTTGACACAATTGACCACAACATTCTTCTAAGTAGGCTTAATTCCTGCTTTGGCATATCCAACACTGCAC
>JAQFZF010000456.1:0-17779 GCA_034695365.1 Enchytraeus norvegicus
AGATTTCAGAAGTTGTGAAAAATTGTGCACGAAATCTGCATGATTTTGCAAATAAGTCCCCTCTCCCGATGTAGAATTAACACTAAAAATATATAGCGGGGATTCATCAAGAATAAATTGATTCAACTTTCTTCAAGATATGGCCAAATAAAGCGAGTGGAGCGATAACAAAAAAAAATTCTCGCTTAACACGCAATAAAGACAATTGCACCCCCACAATTGTTGACCCCCGTCACACTTTTCTGGATTGCCACTGACTCAAATATTATTAGGCAATAAGTTAGAGGTCAAGATAATTATAATTGAAGCCATACGAAGATTTGAGATAAGACGATTTTCTAAAACTATATGATCTGTTATTCTAATATCTCAGGAAATCTACGAATCCTTTAAGTTTCCCATACCAAAATGACTATAATTAATGTTTAACGTCTTAAAATCGTTACCATTGGTATAGACTCTATTGAGACACTTCAGTAACGTAGGCCTATAGCAATAGACTTACACCTATCTATCCAGTGCTCTGCTGGACGGCAGGTCCAGGGTAAATTTTTTTACACACTGTCGGCCTACTATCTCGTTTTTAAGTTGGCAAACCATCGATCAATCCAATAAATTGATTTAACACATATTACATTATAACATTATTTATAGTGATTAGAACATCTGCTAGTAAGTAGCCATACACATCACACAGTAAAGGAATTCAGATTATATTAATAAGGCTATTATTCCTTAATGTAGAATTGCGCAGAAACTGAAATTCCAGGAACTGAAAGACGCAGAGATTTCTTTGTTTCAAATATTCGGCAAGTGGGTTGCAATTTTACTCCTAAAATACCAGCAGATTGACTGTTAGCCAGTCGCCCTATTTCCATAGGTCTCATCTGCTTCTTCATATAACGTAATTTTTTTCATGGATCTATAAATCTAAATCTAAATATAGAAATAAATTTATAAATCAGTCCATCGACTACTTCTATGCTGTCTTAGTAACTTTTTGCTCTTGACCAAAGACGTCCGCTTCATTTATGCAATTTAGTGCGGACGTCTCTAAGTCGTCTCTTGCTTGACAACTTTTGGTCCATTTCTGATTCATTCTGTCTGTCTAATTTTGCAGAATTGCATTCATGCCTTGTGCTAGGAAGTAGAAAACATTTTGCACATCTGCTACTTCGAAACCCCGTCAGATTATAAATGGTTTGATCAAGTCCTGCCTACTCCGTTGTGTTAGTGACGTCCCTGACATGGCCTTCGGGTAAGAGACCGGACGTAAAATTCTCATTTAGAATGGATTTGCTAATATCTCATAATGGCCTATTAAATATTAATTATTGATCGACTTGTTGAGTTCGTCGATGGAATACTCATTAATGAGCGAATAATTAAAATTTGTGTAGGAACATTTGCTTTGGACTTGTCAGTACAGAGCACTGGATAATTAGTAAATAGAAAAGAAACTATTTGCCTCAGTCGATGTAATAGTGTGCTGATTAATGAGCGTTGCAATGCCTAAATTTGTTTTTGTACCCTGGAATTACAGTCGTCAGAGCATTGAATAGGCTACATACATTTATTACCCCCCCCCCCCCCCAAAACAAAAAAAATTATATTCTGAAAAGGTCGCGAATAGCACTTCTTTCAAAGATAGTTAGTTAGGTAGTTATTTTATTTCAAAACCACAATAATGCATCATTTACACATTATCAGTGAACAGAGAACAATATGCAGTTAGAAAATGTAAATCAAACTAAACAATTAGTGGTTTTAAGGTTTCCTGAGGGACCTTTCGGCCATCGAGCAGCACACCTTTATGATAAAATAGAAATGTAAAGTATTATGTGATACTCTCATGACCTACTGTTCTTTCAAATATTTAGACCTGCAGAGATCCAGGCTGCCATGGCGGTTGTGGTCTTGGGTTGCAAGGCTACTCGACTCTTTATTTATGGTCCATGACTCCATTTAGATCTACTGTGGTATTTTGCATAGAGCGACACTGTATAAATATACGAGTTGATTGATTGATGGATTGATGATCTGTATTGAGAACAATCTAGCTTCATATTCAGTGTCCTGCCAGATGGCAGGTCTAGGATACAAATTCGTACACAATGCACGTAATCTACGATCTCGCTCATTTATTAGCACACCATTGACGACCAACCCAACGAGTTGATCTCATCACAAAGGTGATGCCTTTACAATACCCCATAATTATATGTCATTGTAAGAGGGATATTAACATCCGGAGTCGGTCAATAGTAAAAACTTATCTTACTGACATTTGATCATGTGCGCTTGTACTCAAGGCGAAGTAAACAACCTTGCCACAACATACAATACAATACAAATAGACCCTACAATAGAACAAACATTGCTTTAAACATACAAAACAATATAAATACAATAGAGAGATGTGGATTTTCATTTGTTTTCTGACTATAGTATTCTTATTGAGGCCTACCATATATTATTTCTTATGCTAGTCAAACTCGGAACCGTTCACTGAATCAAAAATACGTCCAAATAAATAATTAATGCATAGCCGAGCCCTGAATAAATACAACTGCGATGAATGCAGTATGAATATATTACGTCATTATCTAGCAGTGGTTTCATGTTCTATGCAAGCAAGTAGGAGTGTTCCAGGGACAAACGAGCATTTGTTTGAACCCGTGTCGTGAACGAAGAAAGCAATGGTAGCTAAGCTGCCTCACGACTTCGTTGGCTAAGATTTATTGAATTAAATCGAAGCCTTAGCCTGATATAGTTGGCCCTACCTACTTAAAGGCTAATAACTAGTCCTATCTTCTCTTCGTTAACTTTAAACTCATTAGACGTTTATTCTGTCAAATATCGATTTCTCTCAGCACTATTAGTAAAAAATCGATGAATTGTATTCATGTTTGCTGTCAATAGCAACTGATAGATCAGTGTTCAATAGGTTTGTAGGCCTATAACACGCTTCGTTGAATTTCTGCTTGATTGAATTTTACGGATGAGTGCTTATAACATTAAATTAGATTTAGCTTGGACTCCGGTAAGAAAGCACTATAATCCCTGCAAGCTTATCAATTAATCCTATCATAGGCATGATGTGATTAAAGTCAGTTAAAATCTTAACGATATATAGTAGAGATCTATTGAAGCCCTTACATAGTCTAGAATTGTGGTTATATATTTAAGGTTGATGCTATAAATTATCACGCTTACAAATAGCTCAATAAGGTCTAACGAATTATATTATTAACTCAGAACGTAGCAGGTCTACATTTTTAGATAAAGAAGTATGGGCACCAGAGGTAACGGATTAATTGACTACAGAGTGGAAACGCCATCTGTTCACGTAAATCAGAACAATTATAATGGAGAAGACGTTAACCGGTCATACGACAATGCTAACAGGGGAAGGATTCAAGTCAGACCTGGAGAGGTAAATACGACAAATTACGACGATCATGAAAACAGGGGCAGGATTCAAGTTCGGCCTTTAGAGGTTGAATCTCCAAGAGTTCACCGAGTCAATGGTACAGTTAGAGGTCCAGAAGTAAGGGGTCCTCGAACAGAAATCAGTGGGGTACAGGTGTATCAGGTCGATACGAGGGTTAACGATATCTCAATCAATCAACCACGACATAAAACCCAAGGGGTTGAGATGTATAAGGTTGATACGAGGGTTAACGAACCCTCAATCAAGCATTCACGAAATAAATCTCAAGGTGTTGAGGTGTATCGGGTGGATACTAGGGTTAACGATCCCACAGTCAAGCATTCAAGGAGTATGAATATGCCTCGAGGTGATGTTAGATTAGGACACGGACGAGTTGTTGAAATGAGGGTGGACAAGCCAGCCGGTCTTGATGGGTCTCACCATCTGACGACACCTCACGCCACCCTTGTAGCCCCACGTAAGGATTATGTGGGCGATCCGGAAACTGAATTGTTCTCTCCGTATGAAGGTTAGAATTAGTATTTTAAAACATAGATGTGTAAATTTCGAATACAGTGAGAATTTAACACCCGATTCATCGTTCAAATTTGATGTTGAAAATAGGAAATATCATGAAATATGTGTGTCATAACGTGCTGCCCATTTGACAATTGTGTTATAAGAGATTTCTTTCGTTCAGTATGATCTAAGTTTACATAATTACTGATATGTGATTAATTGCAACCAGGCCTCCAGATTGCATAAGCGTGCGGTGAACATAATTCTGAATATATCAGTATATGAAAATAATTTGATAAATGAATATAATCTGAGAAGTCCATTGCTCTAAATAAAAATTACAATTAGTAATTTCTCTCTCTCCAGTGTACTGCCAAATCGCAGGTCTAAGGCACATATTAAAATTCACAGTCTGTAATCGCGCTCGCCAATGAACACTCAATCGATCAACAAATTGATTCCGTGCCAATGCCATATCATACTCAAAGTGTACTCGTAATCTACGGAAAATCTGGTTTCAGATGTGGTTTCCCATTGCCTTCCCCAGTATCTGTATGAATCGGTTTTAACGAAACACGTGCAGTTTTCGGTTGGTATTTTCTCACATTTCCCGCCTCCAACACGGGATTTGTAATTAGCATGTAATCAGATATCTTGATTCATTATGATCTAATATGTCATTTATTGAAACAGAATCCATGGCATTCCGCAATCCCAACTCTGATATAAGGACTGATATCAACGTTGATCAAATGCATAAGGACACGGAACACCACCAGCCACCCCTCCCTCTGGTCATCCACAACGTGAAGGACTATGGCTTCGGGATGGCCCATCCTTACGAGAAGAAAGGAACCGGATATCCGGGTCATGCCATTGAGAGGGAACGAAACGGAATATATTCGTACAACAACGCTTATGACTATGATAAAACCAGAGATTACGATCATCTCTACGAATATAAACAGGATGGAATTGACATAAAGGAACCTACGGCAGGTGGAGCTAATATTGTACAACAGAAAGAGAATCATTATAGAGTGAAGCATCATCATGATGGAAGGATGGATGCACATCTGTCAGATAGTTATGGTTACAATGTCAAACCATTGCATGGTAATGCAGATGTCAGAGTAACCAAACCTACGGTTTCATCCGGTGGTTGCTGTGATGATTGTTGTTGCTGCTGTCCCTGTGGTGGTAGGTCAAAGGTTAGAGCAGAGGTTCCAGATCAGAGGATAGAGGTTCGAGGCCCGGTAGTGACGCAGCCTAGGACAGGAGTAAATGTTAGAGGGCCAGTGGTTACACAGCCAAGGGGTAGAGTGGATATCAGTGGGCCAAATGTTCACACAAGATCAAATGATATGTATATTAATACCCCCAAGGTTAATACAAATCTCAGATCACCAAGGGCCGAATTCAAAGGTCCACGATTAAATGCAAATGCAAATCTCAGGTCCCCTAGGGCTGATATCAATGGTCCACAAGTAGATACAAGTTTCAGATCACCTAGGGCCGAATTTGACGGTCCCAGGGTGAATACAAGTTTCAGATCACCCAGAGCTGAATTCAACGGTCCACGAGTCCATACTGATATCAACGGTCCCAAAATAAATGCCAGAAGTCCGCAAGTAAAGGTTAATTCACCAAGACTTAATGTCAGAAAACCAGATTATAAGTTTAAGGCACCAAACCTTGATATAAGAGGTCCAGACCTTCATACAACAGAGGCCGGTGGAAGGGTGACAGGACCGAGTGTTCGTGGACCAGATGTAACGGTTGAACCAATCAGGGTTGAACCAGTCAGGGTTGAACCATTCAGGGTTGAACCAGTCAGGGTTGAACCGTTCAGGGTTGAACCATTCAGGGTTGAACCATTCCGAGTTGAACCAACCGGTGACGTGAGAGTGCATGCTGGAGATAATGTGAGATTGGACGCGAATGGTCAGCCTCTCTCACTGTCAGTGAATGCTGGGGATGGTCAAGCAGGGTGGACAACCCAAGAGCAGTACAATTATGATCAGGCGAACCTTCATATTGTAAGTACCGGTATGCTTAAACGCAATTATTTTGTATTGAATCAGATCGGTAACGATACAATGTCCCTTTCGACATCTGATGATAACATCGAAAGAGTTTGAAGAAGTGGTTAACATGCTTCAACTTTTTCCTGAGATCCGTGGTTTCAGTTTTGAACTTCTGACATGATACGTCGTTGATCATTTCTTGATCCTAATAATCCAAGATGCAAAATCAATCTCAGTTTTCTGTTATACACAAATTTAGAATAAACCTACTGATATTGAACTTTGTATGTGATCAGGTTAAATGCTGATGTTATAATGTTCTTTCACTGATATCATAATATGACACCTCTATTATATTTTACATACCAAAATGGTAAATGTATTATTTAACTAACTGAAACGGTCAATTGTAATTGGTTAGTAAAACAAATGAGTTAACTTTGTATTTATTGCTTGCGTAGGTTCCACCAAAGTCTCGCTATTCTGGACCAGAATCCCAGAGACAGCACAAGACCTACTACCCTGGCAGTCGTCTCACCGAGGAGCAACGAAATATGAAGACACCTTACAACCGTCAAGGTGGAATGGTTCCAATCCACGACTACCTCTATCCTAAAAAGACTTCGAGCAATGAGAAAGAAACCCTGAGTTCAAGAGATAACAGTCAGAATACTCAACGAGGGATCAGTCAGAAAACTACTCAACGACCTGCTCAAGATGATCGGCAGGATTTGAATCCACTTAATCCGGCGGATTACTGGACATCAGAGCCAAGATATGAGTCGTCACCGGAGCAGAGGAGGCGATTGAGACAGCGAGAGGTTGACCCTCAGTCCCATCACTCCCCTGAGCGCAGGGGAGTTGACGGCGGAGTAGGATTTGATGGGAGATATGAAGAGCCTGGGATCAGGATTGAATCCAGATATGAGGGGGATAAATTGGATCAATCCGGATTCAATGTTAATATGTCCAACAACAATCCAGATCACACGTACAACACAGATGATACGTACTACCCCGTAGCAAAGGCAGCTCCATATCACAAATAGATAAATTTAAATATCCATCAATCATATCAATGTTAATTGCCATTAATATCTTAAGCAATTAATCCACAGAGTACACCGCGGACGAGATTCCTACTAACCTGTAGCAAAGCAACACCGTTTCAAAAAACGAATAATAAAACCGTCAACCATACAGAATGACAAAGGTAACATGCACTTGTCCGTGGGAATAGCTGCAACGTATCACAAATAAATTTAACAAATAGGTTCTACATGTATATAATTATTTATCAAACAATCAACTCCAATCAATCAATCTACGTATGTCAAATACCCTTCAATGTCTGAGATCAATAGTTGAGATCGTTAAATTATGTAATGTTTTGCTCCCATGATATTATATAGTTTTATTAGCATTTTATACTCTCTACGATATTATCTCGGACTGTGAAATTAACCATAAAACCTTTTCGTGCAAGAATCTCATAAACAGAATCTCTAATGGCTTGTAGCTATTACAGCATAAAATAATATGGCGTAGGCCGAATTCTATACCTACAAATATGATTCTCTGCATTACATTAAAGTTTATATAAAATAAAAAGCAAAAACTCTCAAAGTAAAGAAATGTATAGTCCAAAAGTGTCAGTGTTGAAATTGAATCAATTAATTTCTGCTCTTCTTTATTTCTTACTGCTTCATTCATTTTGAGATTGTACGAACTATAATTAGTATTTTTTTATCCTTATATTTTCACATGACAGAACTCACATGCTAGTTTTCTTTCTTTGTTGCTGTTTCTTTTTTATTTCTATCTTTTTTCTCCACTCCGTAATTAATAATGGCTGTTCGAGAGCTCGCAATTCTGCTAACCCGCAGGTAAGCCATAGATAGATAGACCTACTAGACATTTTGGGGTTATTCTTTCGATGAGTGACCTGCTTTTAATCGTGGGTCACTTGTTTTCTGAGGCGATCTCTCTACCAATGAAGCTATTTTGTTTCCTAAAATTTGTCAATCCAGTTATGACATAGGCTACAATTATAGCCTAGGTTTTATAAATAGGCTCAGTACAGTTTAGGAATACCATTTTTCACACAACCCTACATTTCTATTCTCAGGTCTTGATCAGCCATGTACATCAACTCATCTACCGGTCCCTGTGCATCGATTTGCCTCGAATTCGGTCATACTGAATTGTTGGCTCAGCTGTTTGGATCAACAGTATTAAGTCATTCAGGTAGACCTGTAGGTAATTGTGCTTAACGTCAAGATTCAGAAGCACAAGGCTTCTCTTCAAGACGGCTCAACACAATCTAGCACTACCGTCACAAATATTGGGTTTAGGCTTATTACAGTTCCACAAAGCGCTCTGCAGTCTATTACAGACCGCCGAGTCAGAGTTATTGTAGTTGAGTATATTCAGTTAAAATTCATACGGCCTACACATTCTCTGGATAAGCTCAATATGTGTGTATCAAATGGTATTCAAGACGCTTTGATAGAAATTTGTTTAAATTATTAAAGACGCTCAAAATTATAATCAAATCTAATCAAATAACGGTTTAACGTCCGGTTCGTCATCTGATGACCATATCAGGGACGTAAGGCTTAGAATATTACCCAGGGTCAAAATGAGTAAAGTGAAAAGTAGGCCATACAAATGTTTTTCCTTAACATGTCATCTTTATGGAAAAATTTCTCTGATATATTCATTCGATGACGAAATGACACGTCAAAATCACAATCATATTGATAATACAACATTAAATTATTAAGCCTACACCTCGCAGAGAGGCCTAGATGAAATATTTAGTCATAGGGCTTAGGGCATACTTGTGAACTTCGCAACGGAGTGTCACGCCGTGTGAGTGTTTATTATAATTAAAGACCTAGTAGGATATTTAGTAGCCGTACAGAAATTCGTAAATTTTGAGTTAATATGCATAGCCATCGCTTTTTGTTGATAAACCGGATGCTAAATCTTTATTGATTGATAGATAAAATGAAGCTAGTCTAATGCATCACTGATATGTAACGGCTGCAGCCTGCAGCGTATTAAGCAATATTATTACAGTACTGCTCGTTGAGTATGAATCAATTATATCTGACTAAATTTCCTATATTGATCTGTCCAGTTAGCAATGAATCATCTCCGCATGATATAGTACATCATTATGGTAAGATAAATATGAAAATGACGAAGTCAACTGGGGTGCTTGTCTACATGGACTCAAGAAGTGTAGGCCTATAGGCTTAAGACAAGATAAGGGTGAGATGCCGAATACATTACTGAACGTAGGGTCGGAGCTGATCCTGATTCTGAGCTATTAATAATCCAGATCCAATAGGATGTGATATTATTTATTATTGATATTGTTCCCGTGTTTGATCCGGAACAGAATAGACCGACCGGATTTTGCATGTGTTTTGCAATAACCCACTAACGAAGTCACTGTGGAAGGCAGTGAGAAACCACCTTAGAAGCCATAACCCTTGATTAAGGCATCATTTGGTTATCATAGATTAAAGCATCATTGGGTGGTCAAAGACAAAAGCATGAGTGATGGGATCAACTTATTGGGTTGTTCGATGGTGTACTCCTTAGTGAGCGAGAGGATAAACTTGATGTGAATTTTTTCCCTTGAACCTTCCATATGGCATTGGCAGAGATAGGCCAACTTGTAATTATAACCCCTTGTTTAAAATAACTTTTTACATCTACTCAAAACTTCAATCATTGATGTGTTGAACAGCTATCAAATAATTTTTATCCTCTCTCCGGCACAGGGGCTGGTGTAGGGCGAGCGGAGGGGGGATGGGGTTCTAGTCCCCCTCGACCTAAGGTGGTAGGGCCATGCCCCATAGGCCCTCCTCGATTTGTATATTATTACAATTTGACCCATTAAAATAAAAAATTTGGACCCTAGCCTCCTTTAGATTAGCCTAGATTTAACTAGTCCAACGCGGATCTTCTCTCGAAAAATATACATGTAAATATTAATCCCCCCCCCCTCTCAAAAATTCCTTGATGCGCCACATCACCGACATACTCATAGGCTTATACAGCACCCGAAGGATCAATAATTGGATGAGGCTCTAAGTGTGCACAGGCCTAGAGATCACAAATCGATCATCCCAAATGTGATCAATTGAGAATTATTGGTATGTGTCAGAAAGTTTTTCAGCTGCGCATATAATTTTCACGTCAGAATAGGGCGAACGTTGCTTCTCAGTTTTTGGTAGTCTATAGAGCCTGATAATATAATTCTATAGAAGTCTATAGGAGTTAAAGGCTATAACCTACTTTAATCATCTTTATGAATTGTAGAGCCTAAAGAATTGTTTAATATACTCTGATAGCAGTGATTGAATGTAGACATATTTGAAAGTACACATTTTAATCAGTCATCGTGAATTTCCAGACGGAATGGATAAATAGGCAACCTATTACACAAAATGAAAAAGTCCTTTTTTATCAACCGTAATAATAAATTGACATAGATTGCTCCTAGTAGGCTTATATATAGACCTACATTTCCATGATCTCTGCTTAATTAATTTGCTTATAATTAGGTTTACGTAAGATCAACAATGTCTGCATCGGCGCAATACTACTATTTAATTTTGAATAGACTATAGCAATTTCAGACTAGCCTAAGTCCAGCAATTATTTTGTAACTATTAGGTCAAATTGTCAATAATAATGGATCTAGGCCTATTCATATAACTCATATTTACCAGTAACATTCTTTGCAAGTTTTCTAGATCTAATCTCTAGACATTAAATAACAATTTACTCATTACTGTAAAAAACATTAGGCTTCGCGCCCGAAGAATCAGAAACGATAAGCCGTATCAGGATTGGAACTCTTCAAAAGTAGCCCGAGTTCCAGACAACCATGTATCGTTGTTTGTCCCTCTTGTCCCTGGCATTGATGCTGGGTATGTCTGCAGCTGATACTGCCATGGATTCTACTCCTATCAAGGGTGCTAAGGGCACCAAAGGTTCTATCGCCACCTGGGGAGGAGACATCACGATCTATAGAGACCTTACTCAGCCAGGGAGCAACAAAACCCTGAAGACAGCGGACATCACCGTCAGTTTCCTTCGCCTAAGTGAGCTCAATGCTGACAAAAGACCGGTTAGAGCCTCAGCTTTAATAAAGTCTGTGTAGTCTATGCTCCATCACTATGCAAATGCTTCGGCTTAGTTATAACCGGTGGCGTTAGTGCACAGGCTATATTTATTCACTATTGTAAACTTTAATTAAGGCGTGATAAAAATCAAACGGATGTACATTGTACAGATGTCGTTGAGAAGGAAATATTAAAATCTCGATATCTGATATAACAATTTTGTGCATTTTTTAAATTGTGAGGAGCGTAATTGTATTTTTTAATATTTTTCAAAAACTGTAGACTAGCCTAATATTTTAATGCGGAGTGGAGAGTCGAAGGTGGAACAAGACAAAGATAGCGCTGCTATCTCAGCAACCAATGTTAAAAACCGTGGATAAACACTATAGGCCTACTAGAGATCCATGTCTTACCTGACAGATGCAATGTTAATACAATATTTTAAAATACAATATAGGCCTACATAATATAGTATAATAAAGTCATGCATGCCATTTCTGAACTATATGGAATTAACAATGATAGGACTGCAACCACCCTAAGTCTCGTCGAAAGCTCATTTGAATGATTGATTGATTTTCATACAGAGTTTTGATTGATCGAAAGATGTTTGCCTGTTTCAGGTGGTGGACAAGAACAATAGGACTCACACAATGGCATCATTCCCTAAACAGAACTTCTCCTGCCTATCTAGTGCTAACAGCACCATGCCATACTCTTCCACTGTTAAAGCTGACTGCTGGTACTGCTGGACCGATTTCACTGACATCTTCGCACCGGCCAGGTTCAGGGTAATCATATACACAACAATATAATACAGTAATCTATCTATCTAGTGCTCATCCACTTCATTGGTCCAAGGCAAAAATTCATACACAATCGACTATCTCACTCTTTAATGAGCACACCATCGACCAACCTAATAAGTCCGTCTCATCGCAAAGGCTTTGCCTTTCCACACCTAAAATGATGCATTGTTCAAGGAAAATATAGGTTTCTGGGGTGGTTTTCCATTGCCTTCCTCAGTATCTGAGTTAGTCGACTCTTACAAAACACGTGCAGTTATCGGTTGGACTATTCTCAAATATCCCGGACCCAACTCGGGAAATGCAGTAATAATACAATACAATACGGGTTTGACGTCCGTTTCATGATCTCACGACGATATCAAACTGTGCCGGTTCTAGACCATAAGTTCTGGGGGGCTAAGGAGGGCTGAGCCCCTGGCTCGGGATCGGTCACCATCGGGTAGCGCGTAAAGGGACAGCAACCAAAGAAAGTGGCAAAACGTACCAATTTTTGCTATTCTTTTAATAAATACTACAGTTTAAGAAAAAAATACATTTTTCTCTAACAAATAGTTTGGTATAATGGGAGAAAATGGTAGGGTTTTAGCAAATGAAATTTGGTATTGCTAGAAATTTATGAGCTTTAATGTTTAGCGAATAAAAGGTGTGTGAAAATGTTATTACTCTAGAGTCGAACTAAACTATAACTATCCCAATATGTAGCAATTTTTAGCATCGAATAGCCCCTCAAAAATCTGGGAATCAAAAACTGATATCAAGGACGTAAGATACAGCAAGACAGTAAGATACAGCATGCAACAGAATACTGGCTAAGAATTTTCTCGTTGGTTTAGCGTCTGGGGCGGATTCCAGTGGTGCACGATTCAAACACGAGTGTACACCCGCCACTGATGGAACTTTCTGCCGAAGAACTGACGCTAGATATGGCTCTATCCTTTAGCTTTTTACCATACCGGCTGTATCCTTATATGATGGCATGGCCATTTTCAGACGTCAAAGTGCGAAGGGATATGAGATACTAAACTGTATTAGTCTTGATCTGCGTGCGATGTAGACAAATGTGCGTGCGACGTAAACAAATGCGCGTGCTATGTAAACAATGTGCGTGTGTACAGACATCGGTGTGCATAGTGCAGAACAACGGCACAATCATGCAGCAGCAGGAGATATCGAACGTGTCTGAGGGGCAGGTCAAGCTGAGCATTGAGATGACCAAGGGCTGGCCCTGGTGTGACGCCAACTGCTCCGGTGGGATGGGCAAGTTCATCGACCTTGACATTGCCATCAAGCTTCCATCCGGAATCATGTACTTTGGAGTTAATTCAACCACCACCACCACCAGAGTGGACAATCAGCCAACCAAGTTCAGTTTGGGTTCAGGAGTGAATGTCGAGTTCAGTACAATGGTAAACTTGCACTTTATTAATAAATAAATTATATCACAACGTACACTTTACAAATCTGTGTTACCAAAAATTTCGAAGGTCTGGCCTGATACGGTCTGGATTAAACAAAGTTGGCCATTTAGATGCAAGAAGATATGACTTCGGACAGGAATTGCCTAACATAGCTGCAAGTGATTCTCGATAAATCACAGGCCTACACTGTGTCACTGTGATGTTGGGCGCTTCTCTCCTCACTCGTGCAACTAGTTAATGCGTCACCGTCCGTGCATAATATGTCAATGCAGCGATCCCACGCAAAGCCGTACTGTTAAAGAAAATCGTCGAGAACTTTGACAGATAAAGTAAACAGTAAATATTAAACATGTGACAGAAAATGCGATCAGTCTTAGTTTGGGAAAAAAAGTCAAATGTCATTGTTCGCAGATGTTGATTTTTCATCTTTGGAAGATTTTGTCTTATTGAGTGAAGCAAATATTTCCAGAAAGCTCTTCGCGGACCTCCAAAATACTTTTTCGCGACTCTGGTCCGCGGACCACAGTTTGAAAATCTCTGCTCTAAACAAATGTTGAATTTATTGATTGATCATGTTGCTCTATTTGTGCATAGATCACTCATTTTAACGCGTATCGAGATCTAGTAGTTCACTGATATCCTTTACTGGAAGATTTGTGTAGTTTTTAAATGATCTTCAATGCGATGTAGACTTGGCTATTCATAATTTCTTCTTCTGAATAAGTCTATATTTAAAAAAAATTGTAGTTAAGATGTAATTTGTTTTGTTCTCTGACTCAGTTTATTACTTGTATATTTTACTGTATTATGGATTGTATTGATGTCGGATAATTATAATTAGACCCTATAAATTGATTGACATATTCTACTAAGTCACTTGGAGTCGGAACCCGAACTAAGCTATTATATACCACTTAGCGACATTATTAATTTAAACAGATAATTTCTGCTACCATGTAATATGCCTCAGCAGTCCATTTATATTTGCCTATGTATGTTAATCTGTTAGTCGCTTGTGGACGGGACCTGGACGAAGCTGGTAGACAACACTCCAGCTCTCATGCAAACCAACACTACCAACACCGTCACTATGCGCTTCGCTCGCTTCGAAACCAACCTCGTATACGACCCAACCTTCGATACCGGCAGCGTCGCCTTCAACCCCAACTCCTCCGGTAGACTGGCCGCTCTCTCCTTCCATATAATCGTCATCATCACCATGGCAACCGTCCTCGTGACGTCATTCATGGCTTAAGAGTCATCATGATGACGTCAGATGGTAGGCCCATGAATCTACTGTTGCAGAGAAATCTGAAGGATTCAGAAGTTGCCAAATGTGATGTGAACGCAAGTGGTCCATAAAGGAAGGATTAATTACTTTTCAGCTTTTTTAAATCAAAATAATAGAGGTCGAATCTATTCCCAAGAATTTATTTTATCTATTAAATATTCTATGTTAATCTAGGCCATCCTATGTCACGGGTGGAATGCGTAACCGGCAACATGCTTGTACCATAGGCAGGATATAATGGGTACGGTACCAGCTGGATCCGTCTCTGATAGTATCCTTCGAAATGAAAACACACGCTAAACTAATCTTTAATTTTACCTCATTATATTTAAAAACTCCAAAAAGTATACACTGTAGTACTTTCCGAGCCATACAATAAATGCAGACCAACCTGTAGGCTATATACATGTAGGCCTACCTTAGAATGTCAGAGAAGGCAAATTAAATCGTATAATCATGTAACTGCTCAAGGTGAAGGGTAGAACGAAATAGTAAGATTTTACAGTATCGCTCTATTATAAAAAGTTAACAAGAATACAACAGATTCACTAATTTTATTTTAAAATTATGTTACATGGTTCAAAATTATGCCACATTATTCAACAATTAGCATATATCAGTCTCTCGATAGAGTAGAAAAAGATATGTTAACAATAACCACATCTAAAAGCCATATATTATGTAAAATCAAATAGCGATTTAACGTCCGGTTCATCATCTGACGACGATATCAGGACGTCAGTAGAACATAATGTAATAAACTTGAGCTAACTTAAACAGAGCTGATTACAGATTACTTAAACAGAGATCTTAGTTTAGCAAGGTAAGCTGTTGCACTGTAATAATATGAAAAGAGTTCGCTCTATACATAATAATAATATAGGCTAATTACAATATTAGTGAGCAAAACAGTGTAGGAACTAATCAGTGAAACTTTCAGTAGATCAATGTTATCATATAATATAATTCTAATATAACAATTACTGCAAATATTGGCTTCGGTTGTAACAACAGCAAACATATTATTTAATCTGAGTGTATGTAGCTACGATGCTATGTTGGACAACATTCGGAACATCTCGTAATGCTCTACGTTGAAAAAATCACAACTCTCATTTTGCTCTCACACATCTGAATTTGTCAAATAAATTGTGGGATCTTGCCGAGCTTAGAGGTTCACACGGGTCTGTCGCATGACAGTGATGGATCGAGGCTGGCGACCTTATCGCCAGATTAATGACAATTGTGACCTGTATGCTAAAAGCGCCTTGAAACTAGATCAGCTCCACAATAGGAGTCAGTAATGACTCGGTGGCTTACGTATCTAAAATCTGAAGGCGAATTAAATGCCAGTTTTGCGGCTTATTGGCTAGATCAGTGATGGACAAACCCTGGGGTTCGAACCGTGGACCAATCAAACCAGAGTCGGACACTCAATCAATGTGCTATTGGTTCAGCCGATAAGCAGAGAATCCCTGCCAGGATAGACATAATAAATGACCAGAATCACCTGAGCCAACAACAACAACAACAAACGTTGTCTCTACATCAAACAGTAAGAATAATAAATAGAAATTAATACAGAAAAATACACATCTATGTACACTGTACAGTAGCAACAGATTTGCTTTTCTGAATGAGAATGATAAAACAAATATTTACAATGATGTAAGTATTGTACACAATTAATATAACTTTCTGTTAATGATATCACGATATGCATATCTAAATTATGCTGTAAAACATGCAATATTCTTTATACATGTAATCATAATGTAGGCAAATGCATGCAAAATGAACTTCCTAAATTAATTCCTTAATAAATTGATTACATAAAAATATAGATATGTATCCTATTCATAAAAAACATGATTTGTGACAGGCATTGGACACCGATATGTATGATGTAGGCACAATTAATAAATATAACATACGTTGTGCAGTATATGTATGCAAATGCAATGCAAATTACGTCAATGCTTAATGTAAAAGATATCTGAAATCTGAAGGAAATTAGTTAATACTAAATAATTTTATTTCATTGATATTTTCATTCTATTGACAAAATATGCAGCAATTAATGTAATGTTGCATTAAACTTCTACATTTCAATTCTCAAATTTTAGAATACATTACGATGTATAGAAAAATGATGTGGGACTTAATCATGATTGGGGTATTCATGTATTCATGTAAGGAGGATCAAACAATCTATCAATAAGTTTATTTATAAAGCTCTGATCGATGCGAAATGCCACCAGTTGCGATAAGTGAACAATGGTGGGTCAAGGAGCCAAGAATTCAAAGAGGCCCAACCTGATGTGGCAGTCTCGACCAGCGAAAGTCTGGAATATGAGCGACCAAATGGTGTGAAACACAAGTATTGCATTATATCCATTGCATCCCCCCAGAAACAGAAATATGCACACATAAACACAAAAACTCAATATCATAATGAAGAAAAACATAATTTGTCGATTATGAAATGTACAAAATTATGTCTTGAATATACAGGGTGAGTAAAAAAGGTGGACCTCAAATTGTTTTTGGAATTTTGACGAGACCAT
Organism: Enchytraeus norvegicus; assembly: GCA_034695365.1. Lineage (NCBI taxonomy): Eukaryota > Metazoa > Annelida > Clitellata > Enchytraeida > Enchytraeidae > Enchytraeus > Enchytraeus norvegicus. The sequence goes on from JAQFZF010000456.1 coordinate 17,212, forward strand.
TCTGTCTATGTGCACCATTATTACAGAAAATATTAGCAGTCCAGTTTCACATCATTTTTGAAAATTTAATCAAATTTGATTAACAGATGGCCAAGTTATCGGCGTTTTTGTGACCGTACCCATCAAATATAAAAATCCACCGTGTATTTTAGTGATTGAATTGTAATTATTGAGCTGGTTCCTATGAAAATTTCCATCAATAGAGAACAATCAATTCTAACTCTTGTCACCAATTTCATTTGGACATCTTTAAAAACAAAAAAGTTATTGATATATCAGTTTGACGGGGTAGACTGACGTCATCCAATGTTAAATAAAGCATGCTTCTTTCAATGTTGTTGTTGTTGCCCACCCGAGGATCAGCCGTCGTGCTGGCCCCCTCTATCTTCGTCCTTGGGAACGCTCCTCTAGGGCTCGCCGCCAGGTATCCAGCAGCTCTTTCAATGTTGTCTATCACATCATACTGAAATAGAAATAACATTTTTCTTTTATAAGATATCCAAATGAAATTTGGTGACAAGAGATAGAATTGGTTGTTCACTATTGCTGCAGAATATCATAGGAATCA
>JAQFZF010000457.1:0-17771 GCA_034695365.1 Enchytraeus norvegicus
CTCTCTCTCTCTCCTTTTCTCTCTCTCTCTCTCTTTCTCTAACTCTCTCTCTTTCTCTCGCTCTCTCTCTCTCTCCCTCTCTCTCGTTCCCCTCTCATTCTCTATCTTTCTCTCTTTTATTCTCACATCCTTTTTTCTTTTGTCGTAACTGAACATTACCATCACGCGATGTAATAGGCTTACGTTCATACCTTGATACACAGGCAGGCTTATTCATAGAAATACTAATATATACACTAGAACAGTCTAGTGTATACATTGTTGTATATATATATTGTCTGTGTATATATATATATATAATATATATATATGTTGCACTCTCATGGTTACATAGTACGAACCGGATGTTGATGTGAGTATTGAATTACATATTTTAAAGTAGAATTATCTTGGCAACATTATTAGGCCAAGACATTTGGACTTTAGGAGGCTACTATTATTTGTCCATATTTTATTTTCATTATTGTCCAGATTTTCTGCCCCAATTTTAACGACTCATAGCTTCTAATTAATATCCTGCAATATACATGTAGGTGTAAAAGTCCTTTGGCTAACGCTCTATAGATGGAATTAAATTGTGGTGTGAAAGAGGCTTTAGAAGCGAGTGAGCAGTAGTATACGACTGTCAATCACGTCAGGTCTTCGTTCAGACCACGGATTTAATTTCTCTGCAGAGAAGATTAAGCGAATGCTCTCAATTGATGCGCACTCTAACCTTCCCAGACAGTTCTAGGCTAGGATCAACTTACAACCTAACACAGTTCTACAAAACATTGCAGAACAGACATAAGAAATAAAATGATATTTAACTTATTAGTACTAAAAAGATTCTTAGATGATCCATTGTAACCGAACAGTCCTAGCTTTATGTTCGCGGGTGTAAAAAATGAACATTTAATTTTGTATTTCTGACTTGCAAGACTGGAAGCACTGTAGTTCTTCGTCGTTCACTATGTTCAGCGCAGTGTATGAATTTATCTGTACACTGTACAGTGTACACCGTACATTGTACATTGTACATTGTACAGCATGCCTGTGCAATAAAAGTTGTAAGAATGAAAATGTGGCATGTGGCGATTTGTTATTGCTAGAGCCAGGCACCGCCTCAGTGTATTAATTAAGTATTCTATTCGGGTTCCATAGGTTCACGATTCGAATCCTAGGGCTCATCCGTCACCGATGTCTGAGAAGTCCCTGATATCGCCTTCGGGTGAGGAACCGGACGTTAAATTCTCATCGTATTGTATTGTAGTGTACTAGGCCGCGAAACTTACATTAGACTCAGTAAAAGCCTTTAGCATTTAGTTTTTCAAGCTGTAAAGCTAAGTTAAACGTCTGTTTCGGTATCACAAGTATACTGTCAGTGACGAACCCGGTGGTATAAAGGGCTCATTCCTTCCAGCGTTTGTCCCATTGCTTGCACGGAACGCTGCTATCGGGACGTCCGGACAGGCGACCGAGCGCGTTATTTGATATCCGCTGTAGGACCGGAGTCCATCTTTCTCACTTCAAGCACTCTCAGTAGAGTAACCGGAGTGCTGCCACAAGCGTGTCGTTGTGTAAGCTTATACTGTCATAGTCGTAACACCATAGGGCTAGTTCAGCCATTAGGCAGATAGATTCCCTTGGACTGGCGTTAACATTTCGTGTAAATAATACATCAATATTGTAATACCGTATTGTGGTATCGAAATAAGGACGACACAGTAGTTTTGTAATAGTGCTGCAAAAGCAACAAAACGGATCATAAATGTAATGTTCAGTTTATGGAACAAACTTAAATATGATGTGTAAAAATATGCATAGGCATAGTAGATAAGCTCTTTGCATATTATGTAGGTCACTTTGAAAGAAAGGATATACAAACTACTAAGTAAGATCGTGCTACACGTCGTGAGTTAATCGTAAATAAATTCAGGTAGACAGCTTTCTTATTATCTCTCTCTTTCAGTGCACTAAGTGCCTCTGACGGCAGGTCCATGGCACACAGCTTCATAGTTACTATGCCATATGTTCTTAGAGATAGTTTTGTTTTCTAGATGAGTCTCCATATCCTTCCTCGGTGACTGCATTGGTCGGCTTGTGAGAAATACGAGCAGCTTTCGGTTGGTCTATTCGCAAGACTGCTGGAGTCAACAAGGATACTATTATTAGACCTATATGCCCGTTTTAATACGCTGATTTTCTATTCAATGTTGGAGATGATTATATAATCGATCCACTCAGTAGCTGTCCCAAAGTCACATATTTTTACACTCAGTGTAACCCACTACATCGCTCACTGATGAGCGCACCATCGATCAACCAAGTCCCGGTGATCCAGACACAAGGGCGTATCCTTTACCATATATCTATTCATTGGTCGAATTTCAAGAAAAAATTAGGTTTCTTAAGTGGCTTCCCGTTACCTTTCTCGGTGATCGAATGAGTTCTTACGAACACATGCCGCCCTCGATTGGCAGTGGCAGCGCCAGCATTTGGGGCAAGCCGGGGCACTGCCACGGCGCAAGATCCCGAGACGGGGTACATTAAAGCTGATGGAAAATCATGAGATGTTGTAAGTACTTGAATTTCAAACATCATAAAAATTACTAAAAATAACACTGTACACAAACGTCAGCAATCATTACAATTTATACGAGTCAATGTCCATTGTCCATGATGCAAGAAATAATACCTGAATAGTATAATTATGAGTTTAACACGATAATACAGTCATGGTTTCATATCATGGAATTGTTAAAAAAATTAAACTGCAAACAAAAAAAATCATTTTCCTGCCGGGGCACCTGTCGGGGCACGCCCATTTAAACTAATTTAGTCTTCATAATCGACAATCGACAGTGGCGCCGCCACTGTCGATTGGTCTGCGCTCAATTTGATTATGAACACTGAATTAGTTAACCTAACTTTTCGCTTCGCTATTTTCCTTTCCGGTTTGTGATTTCTATCAGTTGACATATTTGGGAACAAAACAGACGCTTAACGATGTCTCTGACGCCCCTGACATTATTCTTGGATCAGGCAGCGGACGTTAAACTTTTATGCTCATTATTACTGAAAGCAAACTGTCATGTTTTTATATTGTACATATTTTGGTAACTGATTATATTGAATTAAATGGCGCAAACTATTAAGCATTGATTCTTCTCTCTTTGCTTCGTAATTCAAGTCTAGATAATTTCAGTTTCACAAATTCTCAGCCTAGTGGTCGTTTACAAGACAGCGCAACACAGGCACGCATGATAAATAGCGGCCATTGAGGCGCTATGCACGACAGAGGTACGATCAATCAAGCAGTGAAAAAAGAACCACAACAAAAATCATAAACAGCAACTAAGAAAGGCAATCCAATACAGCATGGACATGTGTTTTGCGTGACAATTTATGGATAAGAAGCAAAACAAAATATTACAATTAATCAAACTTTCATTTTTAATGTCAAGTCAATCGTTGAAATATTAGTTATTATGAATGTAGTTTGTATTAGTCAGTGTAATAAAAGCAAAGATTAGGCTAAATCATTTTTTTAAACTTTTCAATCAGTGGTCATTCTAAATAATTTAGAAAAAAGTCAAATTTTAATTTTAATTTTTATCCAAGGCATAGGAATGGTTGATGTTCAAATTTTGCTAGTTTGTGCCTTAATTCCATAATTTGGAATAGATACTCTCACAAGTCTTCCAGTTACGTTAATAGTAATACTGGGCACAAACAAGAAAAATTTGCAAGAAAACGATTATAAAGATTTTCAGATAGTAATAAAGAATTAATTTAACTACTTCTGCATGCCGCATTTGATTGGATTCACCGATTTTTACAAATTACCTGCATTTAGAATAAAACCTCACATCTCTTTAAATTATAACTTTTAACATTTTTATAACATTTCCGGACCTTTTCGACAGTGTTCTATCGCGATACACAGTTTCTGTGTAACAATGCTTTCAGTAAATTAAGTATTGATTTTCATCCGTGCAAACCACTTATCAATCTATCCAGGTGGACTATATAGGCCTACTGGTTTTAGCGAATGTACTGAGTAGGCCTACAGTAGGCCTAACTATTGACACATGTGTCAGCGCCTGTAATACCACTTTGCTTCTACAGTAGGCCTATATGTCTTTGCAAATAATACCTTCCAGGGCAAACTCAACACGAAAAATCAATGTTTCTTTCTAACCTATATTTACAAGCCTTGCATGCACTCGATTGTATTGGGATATCACCTTGGTCTATGCATTCATAAATGTCGTTATATGGCACATTACAACTTGCTATTATATAGTTCACTTAGGATGTCCCTGATATCGCTTTCAGGGGAGGTAACGGACGTTAAATAGAAGCTAGTAGGAATTCAAAACATTTCTTCAAGGATAGCTATCTCTCTTTCATTATATGGGTCTCAAACAAGCATATGATGCTTCCTGACCCTGGAAATGTTATGTTATGTTGTAGCAAAACTTCTTCGTAGCCCCATAACACAGCTTGAACTGAAAATTATAGTGGGACTTTAGTAAAGTATTAGCGATTCCATATTTCTGATTGATTTCTGTTGGAGGCTAGAGGTTGTCATAAATATCTTCTTAATAAAGAGTCGACTGACAGCTCGACAAGGCAGTTGAGGCATGGGGTTGAGTTAGGGAAAGACTGAGTGGCAATAAAATGAATATTAAGCGTCTTTGCGCCGGCCAGTATACTATTGTAAGCCTATCGCCTTGAATTCTATAGCTAATTCAAGACATAAATTTATATATAGGCATATGCTAATACAACTAACCCTTGCTTTCAGTGCAGTAGAAATTAGAACGGTAGGATGGTAATAGAGAATGCAGGATATGTTCTAAAATTAAATTTATTGTGATATATACAAATTATAATTTTTATATTTTTTATCCGTATATATTCACACGTGACAGACGCACATGCTAGTTTCCTGTTTTAGTTTCTATTTTTGTGATTTTTTACATTATTTTACTATCTACTCCATGATTAATCGTACCTTTGCCTTTCCATGGACGCACAATGCAATCAGCGCAGGTACACGATTATCCTTCCATCTTCAATGTACCGATACGCACTCGTGTCCAAGGGTGCCGGGGATATTTTGTCGACTGAGCGGGGAATCGTTCCTACTCCTCGAGCCATCACTCGATTCTGAGTCAGCCACGCTAACCGATGTACCATGATACATGTTGATATCTGTATTTAAATCTGTATTTAAATGCGCGGTCCATATAATGGCACTGAGACAGTAAATTTATATTATATTTGAAAATTTGATTGTATGTTGCTGTATAGCATTTTCTGCTGACAGTAATACTATATACTATACCGAAAATATCGGAGGTATCGCTTGCAAAATAACGACTTAAAATCTGCTTCGAGCGACCACTTGATTCTTTTTGATCGAGTCAAATACTGAGAAAGAAAACAAGAATAAAAAGTGATGAAAATTTAATAGAAACAAGTCATTCAGTCTTTCTATGCATACTCTTATAGATTTCGAAATAATCACTTGTTATTTTATAATCCTGATCTTGATCCAATATTGAAATTCGTGATGAAATTCCAAGCAGGCGAGGAATTAGGGGGCGGGGTGGGGGCATGCCACCCTCGACCTGAGGGGGTACACCTAGGGGGTACACCTCGACCCCCTTGACTTGAGAATTATAAAAATTTACTCATTCAAATACCTAATATTGAGACCTTAGGGCCTTAGTCTCCCATCGACTACCCTCGATTTAATCTCCCCGTCTCAAGAAATGTATGTAGAAACATTGCCCTCCCCCGTCATAAATTCCTAAATTCACCACTGTATGCGAGTAGCCTCATCTGATCACGGCTTGTCGTGGAGAACGAACAAGAGTGACCACGAGTGACCATGAGTGACCACAAGTGACCACTGATTCTCGCATAGAGTGACACGGCTGACCATCGAGCTGTAAATCAAACATCTGATCTGCAACGCAGTTCAACTGACCACTGCCGGTCAGCCTTGAGAGTATCCCATGGCAACAGTTTCGTGTAAATAAAACTGCTTATCAATTGTACGGTTCATGGAAGAGTGACTTTTATCTACAGGAAAGAAAATAAATGTAATCTCTCTTTTATGATACAGGAGCAACTAAGCAATCTCCATTTGATATCCATTTTACTTAGTCGATGTATGACACCAACCCTACTGAAAAAAATTGGACTTCAAATTACTGTATAAAGACGTCAGTTTTTGCGATCTTACGGCTACATCAGTTGACAAGAATACAGATTTATTTAACTTTTAATACCGGGACAAGAAAATGTGAGCGATATAATTTACATTCTCGCAATTATCGTAAGTTAAATTCCGCTAATTATACCTACTTCAAGTTTTTCATTGTATCAAAACTTAATACAACCCAGAGCTTATTTATTGAAATGAGTAACACTGATTTGTTGAAAACTTATCTTGTCTATTGCTCTGTCAATCCGGGTTTCCGAAAGTAATCGTATCGTTTTCTCAAATATTATCTAATTATCTAATTTTCGCCTGATTACTCTACAACAATTTATCTGAATTATATTAGAGATATATTTTACGCAACTAGTGAATGTTTCGTGGGTGTTGACGGCATTGCATATCCTTTGATGATGCAGATTCATTAATTTGCCATCTTCAGAGAGGAAAGTAACTCAAAGTTCTTTTAGTTTGAATGACTATCCATCAATTATTTGACTGATTGATTGACTGAACAAATTTATTAGATATTAGTCATGGCTATTCCTTTTCTTTTATTGACATTATGAAAGATATAGTTAAATCAAATAAATCTACGTTTTACCGTTAATTCATATAAACATTGATAAAGTTTATATAAAGTCTATATATTAAATGTTTATAAGTTCCCATTTTTATCTACATTTTAGAAACAAGAACAGTAATGAGACCGATATCTCTTCATAGGTTGCTGGAGCTAACATTTGCTCATCTATTGATAAATCTGAGTCTGGTTTTTGTGTCTTGGGCCGGCGGTGAGCAGGCTGGACCTGCAATTGACAATGGTCAGTGGTGTCCTCTTCAGTGCGATTGCTTCAACTACTTCGAGACAGTTGATTGCAGCAGGAGAGGTATGCAACAAATATAGTATAATACAATATAAAATGACATATTATAGCATCGCATATAAGGTATCTCAGAGGCTATTTAAACAGTAGAACGCAAAGTAGCCTAGCCTGTTATAGACTACAAACAAGATCTATCATAATGCATGCCTGATATTTTAATTATCATACAGAAATTATGGGGTAAATCACTTTACCCTTCACTATAGCATCTGCGTTAGTCGGCTCTTACAAAACACGCACAGTTTTCGGTTGATAAATTCGCAGGTTTCTCAGGTTCAAAAGTGGATCAGCAACAGTAGGCATATCTTGGTTGGCTAGCGTAGTCGGTAGAGTGCATGTTTCAAGGCATTTAATTAATTATACAAATAAGAGAATCAACAACCTAGCATCAAAGCATAATTCTTCTACATGTCTCATCTGCAGGAAATCCTTTTCCTATTGGCCTAATATATTTTTAGTTCGTGTTTCTCAGAATACATTTTACCTGTACCCTTGTCAATTTGTGTTATACCTGCATAAGCCAATCAATGTCAGCTTCTTAACTTACGCGCCAATATAATATAATTTTTATGTACATAGGCCTATAATTATAATTCCTCTGCTGCTAAGACAATGGTTCGGGCCTTTGAATGGATACTATATTTTACCTTAACAGACAATGTTTTAAGCTGGGCTATATCGCATCTGAGGAGTAATTACTGGTGAATTACATAAAGTCGTTTTGATTAATTGATCGATTGATTGATTGATTGATTAATGGATTGGTTGATTAACTGACTGATTTATAGATTGATTGATTGACCCACTGACTGATTGACTAATGGACTGGTTTATTGACTGACTGATTAATTGACTGATTGATTGACTGACTCACTGATTAATTGATTCACGTTGAATGCTCAGGTCTAACGACGTTACCAACATTTTCCCACATTACGCGCAGACTATACCTGGAAGGAGATCTACTGGAAGAACTTCCTCTCAATGCATTCAGTAGGACGAGAAATCTGTCCGTAGTCATACTAGAGAACAACCACATTCGCTCCATAGATACGTCAGTTTTCTGTGGATTATCACACCTGCAGGAAATCGATCTGAGCACTAATCTACTGCAGGTATTTACCGTTGTCACCTCGGCCGAATCAGTCAATAGCAGCAGCGGTGGAATAAAAAGTAACAGCAGTAATTTGAAAAGTAGCAGCAGTGATTTGAAAAGTAGCGTCAGTAATGTAAATATCGATAGCGCTGACAGTCGTCCCGATGTCAGCAGCAGGAACAGCAATACCAGTTACTACAAGAAAGATATTGGTGGAACTACGGACAGTATAAAAGATCATATTACTGGCAATCGTGGAAACGGAAGAAGTATTAGTAGTAATGGAAGAAGTGACGGTAGAATTACTAAAGACTTGAGCACTACTACTATTAGCAATAACAATAGGAAGATAACTAATGTCAGTAGTAACAACAGTAAAGGTATTAGCAGCAGAATAACACTCGCAACCACTGACAAAACTAGTTATAACGAATCAGGAAGTAGGAACAATAATGACGGCAATGCTAGTTTTATATATGATATGTATGACTTTAATTCAGCAAGCAAGAATCATCCAAGTACCACAGTAGGTGTCCAAACTGACAATAACAAATCAAGTAAGAATAAGGGTGAATTGAGCACTGCTTCGTATGAATCTTGCAGAGCTCCGGCTTTAAAAGAAATCAACCTCAGTCACAATTCTCTGCGCAGAATACCCGATAATTTGTCATATTTCGCTCCATCTTTGGAAATACTCAATCTGGCATTTAACGAGATATCCTCCGCTGCACTGGATCCCAGCTTTTCATCACTGATCTATCTGAGATACTTTGATCTTAGTAGGAATGACATCCGGGAGATTCGAGCCAAGGATTTCGATCCTATCCGGAAACTTTCCGTGGAAACGATCAGTCTAGCGGATTGTGGTTTGGTGAAGATTGATCCGGAAGCATTCATGGGCATGGATAACCTGACGTCGCTTACTCTTTCCAGGAGTTTGGTAAATCAGACTGTTCTGGAGCAAGCGTTCAGTGTGTTCTCTGCTGAGCGGAATCAGTTGATTAGACTTGATCTGAGTGAGACTTATATCAGGAACCTGACCGTGTCTCTGGTAGGACGGTTCTCTAGACTCATTAGTCTGTTTGTGTCATACTGTGATCTTGAGCATGTGGAGCCGGATATCTTCAAACGTCTCCCGGTTAGTTTATTAATTATAGTATTTCTCTCTCTCTCTCTCTCTCTCTTTCTCTCTCTCAGTGCACTGTCTTACGGCAGGTTCATGGCGTATAACTGTATAGTTTGTGTGCCATATTTTCTTGGAGATAATTTTGGTTTCTGAGGTGGATCTCTTCATCCTTCCTCAGTGACTCTCAGGGGCCCCCATTGGGGGTGGGATGATGGAGCGGCTCGCTCCATGATTGAGGCTGGGGAGGGGGGAGTTAAAATTTCCTAAAATGAGGAGCTTGGGAGAAACCATCATATATTTGAGTTTGGGGGTGGCGTTCCATCAAGCTTGGGGGGATGGGGGCTCCTGGTGACTCCGTTAGCCGGCTTCTACGACTTATTATAATTACGCTTCTATTAATATTAATATTACAGCTATGGAGTAAACTGTCTTTCTTTGATGTAATATTATTACCATTTTAAATGGCGCATTTGATGGTTCACTTATCCATTTCCCTTTTGCCTTTATGCCACTTACGAATGAAAGTCAACTATAATTTCATTATGGAGTCCAAAGCACACTAGTTGAGTACCTCGGGTAACATTGGTTCACGGTTCGAATGCCGAACCATTCATATTTAGCTATTTAATCAATCAATGAGAATTTAACATCAGTTTTGTCACCTGATGACGACGTCAGTGACGCAAATATTCAATCAGTGAATCAGTGTGTAGTAGGATAGGTTTTACGTCCCGTTCGTAAGCACTCTTTAAGACGCCGAAGGATGTCATTGCAAATAATATCTGAATTTAAAATCAGTGGGATAGATGGTGAAAGAGATATACATGTACTAATTATGGATGATTTAAATTGTCACTTTTAATAATCATGAAAAGGTGTTTCTGGGAGCCATACAGTTTAAAACATAATTTATATTTCTTTGCTTAATTCGAATTGAGACTAATACAACTCAGGTCGCGTATAAAACTACTAAGTTGTAACATGTGAAATTAGTAATCAATTATTATTTCTGTATAATTAATTAATAAAAATTTGTTTTATATTATTATAATTATCATTTCTTTTTGATGGGCTACTTTAGGAGTTGGAGACCCTGCACCTGGAGGGAGGTCAGCTACCCAGACTGGACAACATCACCTCCCTAAAGAAACTTCGTCGTCTCAACGTCAAGATGAACCGCCTCCTCGACATTGACCTCTCAGAACTGGATAGCCTGGAGTCAGTGGACCTCAGCTATAATCAGCTGGATAGATTGAAGGCTGGGTGGATAGGTGGAGGAATGGAGGACCTTCAACTGTTGAATCTGAGTCATAATAAGATCTCTTATATACGTCCTGGTGTATTTGATCGTCCAACAGCAATTACCACTCTGGATCTATCCTATAACAGGATGCTGGACTTTCCGAATCTTGGCTCGTTGAAGGTGTGAGAAATTAGATAATTAAAATAACAAAAATTATTAAATAATTCGATAATTCGATAATTAGATAAAATAATTTGCAATGAATATTATTATTTATAATTATATCAATTGGTAATTTAAATAAATTAGGTAGATGAAGTACATGTAGAGTCTACATAATAAAGTAGGTTATGAACACTCGTATGGATCGTCAACGACTTATCATCAGGCAAAATTAATATACTGCCTTCAGCATTTAGTTCTCGTTTATGTATTGGATAATAGTTCATTATCTTGATATTATTGTGCAGCCTTTGTAATTTAATTCTTTAATAATTTATTTAAATGTAATGACTTGTAATTTAAAACATTTTATCTAGGTACCATTTACCTACAGTTAATCATCACGATCTTTCATAATATTATGTCTTACTTGAGAGACGTAGTCTTATAACACTGCTATGAGTTTCATTTCATATTGTGATTGTTAAGATATTTTCTAGCTACGTAGTACTTATAATTTTTGTACATTGACTAAGTTGGTCGTGGTCTGCTCTGGATGATTAAATTTGATTTCCTTCAACAATAGGCCTACTAATGATGCAACAATAATTTATATTTCAGGTGTCTAAACTGGATCTCTCACACAATGGAATGAGGACCATTCCACTCGGCTCTTTGGACACTCTCCATCAAACCCTGAACGAACTCGACCTCAGCTACAACGATCTCGCCATCTTCACTGATCAAACCTTTCTCGACTTCCACCTCCTTCAGTACTTCAGTCTAGCTCACAATCGTCTAGGAGAAGCTCTGAGAAATTCGCAAACAGGCAACTTGTTCGACAGCCTCCAACTGGTTCAAGTCTTGGACCTCTCGCACAACGGGATAACCGTTGTTCCAGGTGAAGACCTTTCAGCTCTGCATCACCTCAACACCCTGTACTTGCAAGGAAACATGATCAGAGATCTGGGAGACATTTCTGTCGATCGCACTCGAGTAGTGGCAAAACTTGTTCTATCGTCTAATCGTCTACACAGCATCGATGTCGAGGTTCTGCTACGATTGGATTATTTGGAAGAAATTGATCTCAGCGACAATCCATTCGAATGTTCTTGCGTAGTGTTACCATTCCTCCGATGGGCTAATACCACGATGGTAACGCTACTGGAGGCACAAGGTGGTGGGGAAAAACCTCATTATTATTGTGACTTTCCTCCCGCTGAGGTCGGGAAATCCATATTTCAACGCCGTCCTAATCTGAAAGACTGTAAAGAAAATTCATCCCCCTCTCAATCCCCTGGTAGTCTTGCCCTGAGAGCCCAAAATGGCTCCCCCCAGAGCGGCGGTGGCTCCCAAGATTTTCAGGGGACAATGACTGTATTGGTGGCACTGATATGCAGTGTTGCCGGGCTAGCCGGAGTTGGACTAATTTGCTACTTTGGACAGGTAGCCCAGAGAATAAAAAACATGAGATATAGATGGCAGATTAGATATAGAGAAGTATCTGCTGTGGAAACTTCGATCGACCATAAATTGTAAAATATCTGAATTTACGATTTATATTTTCAAACTGATTTCATTATGCATGAAATCTCTCAATGTACATATGCTCATAATAGTTTATATGAGCATTTCCAGAAGGCAGGTCCAAGGCATAAATTCCTTCTCAAAATGTATTATCTGGTTCATAGAAGCACATCGTCGAATTAACAATTTGCTCCCATCAAATAGGACTCGATCTTATACACCTAAATGATGCCTTCTTTTAAGATAAGGAAAGTCTTCTGAGGTGACTCCCGTTGGATTCCTCATTACCTGCTTAGTAGGCTCTTCGAAACACGTGCAGTTTCGCTTGGACTATTCTCAAACCATCCGGACCCAAAATCGGATGCATGTAATATTTAATTATATTTATATAGGTTTTTGATTTGTAAAATTTGACACTTACAAATCTATCTCTTCTTCAAACTTTTTTGTGAAATAACAATTAAGGCTATTAATTAAAGTCACAGTAGACCTACAAATTTTCGACAGATTGGTACGCTGGTGCGTGTATTACAATTTACAATTTATGTAAACTATTAATTTAACTATTATTTCCGTAATTAAGCTACTTAGTTTAAACTTTAGCCGGCTAAAGTCTATACGACTACATGTTTTAATTGTATCCTACTTGATGAAAGTAGTCCTAATGATTATTAACGAAAAATGTTCGTAATAAAAATAAAATTACAGTTGCTCGGGTCGATAAATGTACATTATGTAAATTCAATGTCTTCCTGAACTATTACATCCAATGCAAATGGGTTGAGAGTATGGGAGTCTCTATAAACTCTACTAGCAGGCTTGCCAATAAATCCTTGTCCATCCATTGTATTCCTTTTAAGCGGAGAGAAAAGAAAACTGGTAATAAAAATTGTAATCGTTTTACACAGACCAAGATCGTTACTATAGTTACAGATGCAATGGACAAATTTTCAATGTCTGGAACATTGAATTTTCCTAATAATCTTTAAAATCCGGGTTAGAATTTGTTAGAGAAAAATGCTACTATATGCTCATCATGATTATCATTGAATGAATCATGCTTAAGAATAGATGAGAATTTAAAGTCCATTTCATCTCTTGACGATGATACAGGTTATCTATGAGAAGTGAAGTTACATGGAACTTAACAAACCTATAATCTTATACTCATAGTTCAAATTTACATAGTTGAACTGTTAATTAATATAAGCTTTTATTCTATGCTATAATATATGCCGTTGGTCAAAATAGATTATTTAGTCGAACATCGGCTAATGCTGTCAAATTGCTGTCTATCAATAATTATTACCAAATTAATGCTTAATAACGTAAATTAATGACACCGTACATCATATGCCTAATTCCCGGTTGGCTAGCCTTGTCGGTAGCGCGTTTACCTGATAAGCAGAAGGCCACGGGTTCGAGTCTTAGCCGGGTCCGTCTCCGACAGTATCCTTTGATACGGAAACGGATATTAAAGTCTACAGCGTTTTCTCATCTCTATGTGATAATATGATATCATGTGTGACCGTGTTGCGCACGAAAGATTGTCCAGGTTTGATGAAGTACTATTTACAATTCTCTTCAATTCCCGGCATTGATCCAATAAGACGCTCATCAATCTATCTTTGATTCCCTCTCTGACTGATTACATTTCCTCAATCAATCTCATTCACAGGATCGGTGGTGGCGTCATAAATATTGATATGGGGGGCGATGGGGTGGGGGAAAATAAAAATTTATAAGGGGCATATAACATTGCCACTTACATTGTGTTCTATGTGTACCTAGAAATTCTTGGGGGGAGGGGCGGATGGAGTGAGACAAAAGTTTTCTAGCGGGGTAGGCGTGCGCCCCGTGGACCCCCTTGGCGTCGTCACTTCATATGACTCCAGGACTCAATTTCTTGCATTCTTGTGTCAACTATAGACTTCGCAGAGAGACGCTCGGTGTACAGTGGCTAACCTGTCGGCATTTTATGACCCTGATTTCGCCTTCAGGTGAGGCGAAAAACCGGACTTAAATTCCGCAATGATCGATTGATTTAGTAACCCAGTAATCGGAAGTTTAGAAATTGTGTAAGAAAATACCCTAATATTCAACTTTACAATTGAGTGTCTGAAAAATTAAATCTCTTGCACTTAGACTAAATCGAAGGGGCCGGGTGAAATAGAGCGGGTCCATGGGGCCAAGTATGAAAGAAAGGCGAATTGAAATTAATGCACAGTTTCTCAAGCACTTTAAGGCGAGACATGCCCTAACACTCAAAAAATAGGTCTATAAGAGATCGGCACGCACGGACTCCTTTAACTTTAACAACCTGATGACACATTTTTGAAACGTTTATATTTCATAGACACATTAAAGGTCCATCGTTTCAGGTTGTGCTTTTAGCTCGCCTTGCTATAAATAATTCCTGTTGGACCTCTGTCCCTGTGTCCATGACAGGAAGATAATGATGAAATACTCGTCCATCCCGTACTGATGCATCCAAATTACTTCCTTTGAACCGATCCTTGTTGCACTTCTGACTTCCTTTTTACTCCATCTGTCTTTCTTACTCTTTGCTAGGAGTAGGTTTATAGCTTCGGTTTTCTTCTGTCTTAAACTAGTTCTCTCAATAGCCAGTGTAAAATAATGCAACCAAGTAGACATATTTGTTGTTTATGTTAGTCAGCCTGTGTTTCGGGTTCACTAGATTATATATATAGATTTCGCTGTCTGGGACGTCCCTGATGTCTTGGACAGACTATGATTTAACATTTTACGATAAATTCTCCGACAATATTCATAAAACTTGCAGCCAAATGTGGGGTTGCTAACTGAACAAACTCTAGAATTTAACTATATACACTACATTTATTACTGTGGCACTGGACCCATTCCTACGGAATACTATGTGAAAAGTCTATGCTAATTTTACTGTGTCAAATGGCATGTTAATAGTGTGTAGATTCTCATTTTGTTTATGCACAAAAAGAAGTTCTTTGAGTCTATCGTGCTGCCTCTCATTCATCTTGTTGTGACCTATTTTTGTCTGACACTTTAATAATAAAACATCGCGTCCAGAAGACAACAGGCCAGGACATATCGACAGCGAAAGCATAGGTCGCTAGAAATAAACAATCTGAGTGCTATAGGCCTACCAAGTAGCACACGTTACCCTACATTGGTGTCTAAATTAGTTATGAATTGTACATCACTACTGAGTGAAATAAAAATTATAAGTTTATTAAAAAATAACAAATGGGCATGATGCCATAATTATTCAAAATGAAATTGGGAAGGATTGATCGATTTTAAAATGTAGGCTACTTATTGCATAATTTTCATGCATCTATATAACAATTAAATAATTACAAGTCTATCTTATGGTAGCTATTCAAGTGGGTAAGGTAGGACTTCTGTATACTGATGCAATCAAAGCAGTGGCGTAGCCAGGTCAAATCGGGCCCTGGGGCGCGAAATAAATTTTGACCCCTAACCTTAGGTTACAATTTTTATCATAACGGCAGTGCCCCGGCTTCCCCACCTGTAGTTGCGCCACTGAATCAGAGACGGACCCGTCTTGGACTCCAACCCGTGGCCACCTGCTTATTAGTCAAGCTTGCTACCGACTAGGCTATCCACTCGGCCTACCATTAGGCCTTCATCACAATGACATACACGCCTATAGAAAACCTCTAGCTTATAGTTTTGACACTTTGTATCAAAGCGGGCTGTATAAACTATTGTAGACCCACATTACGAGATATACAAACCTAGAAAACGGACGCAAACCCCTCAGCGATGAATTGATTGATGCTGAACAGGTTTTATCACATTAGCTGAGCGAGGAGGCCTCAGAGCTGCATGGCCGGTGACTCTATTTTAACTAATCAGTCCCTAAGGATCAGGACTACCGCGGATCACCGTGGCGGAACCCGGGACTGACTAAGTGATCGATGGACCTGATCCATTGCTGATGTCACTGGGACCCTGAGACCAGGATCGAGATATTCTATGCACGAGGGTTATTGGTAGGATTAGAGAATAACAACAATTTTATACTCCTACAGAATATTAACTGAAATATATAGGCCTAGGTCCTATAATATGCCGAGGTGCAACACGAAGCCGAAAGGATTATAACTAAAGCCTAGAGGGCTGGAATAGGGGTCTACTTCTAAGGCCAGTATAATTACTGGCCATCATGTTTCGACCGGCTTTACAGATCCTATGGCCCGTTTCACTGGCCTAAAATATCAAACAGACCTGAAATCAGGCCTTAAGCGTTATCAAGCAGAATACCATCGAATTACACCTGCTTATGCTATTGTTTTAGCAATGACCGGTTACAAATGGGAAAGCCACAAAAATTAATCTAATAACTTTATTTATTTATTAGGATTTGAACGGTCTAATATGTTCCAAATATATAAGATAGCAAAGGGCTGATAATCTTAATGTTATAGGGCTCTACTGCTTAAGCTTAGGTGGAGGGCTATTGCTTATCTCAAGAGAAAAATGCTTATAAGAAATCTAAATAGGCCTAACAAATAATTTCTGTCATTTGTTCACTTTCCACAAGAGATCCACGCCCATAGTCATCAAGGCTATATAGCCTATACATTGAATGTAAGAGGAACGTTGTAAGCCATATACATGTGTTTTCGAGCTAAATTGATCTATCAGAAAAATTCAAATGATGGACCTAAAATATATTATTATCAACCGGTGATATAGCCTATCACGGTGACTTTTGTTTATTTATTCAGCTGCTGCTGGATGATTTTTTCCACCCGCTATATGAAGAGAAATGTCGCAAACTCTAAACTTTAGACGCGACAGCAGATTAATCACATCAACTGACAGCCTTTTAATGCTTTCATCTATTTTATTAACTCTCTCTTGTATCTTGGATATGCCTGTAACAAGTGTAAATCAGACTTCTATGATACATCAAAAGATAGAATTCAGTGGACAAACATGATCGCCTACGTCTTGAAAGAATTTGAAATTGATACCTAGAGAGAGGAGAGAGAGAGAGAGAAAGAGAAAAGCTTGATGCCCACACTATATAGGCATGATAATTTATCATTCTTCACCCGGCCTCCTGGCCTCCTAAGTGAAAGGGAGGTGGGGGGGGGGGAGCACTGGGCTGTTGGCCTCGATTTGATTTTTTTGACAGATTGTGCATTAGGCTTATATTCGCATCCATTGCCTATTTATCCTCCCTTAACTTAACTTAACTTAACTTAACTGGTACATATGGACGCAGGCTTTCGCCTCTATATCCACATCCACACTAGCGAAAACGTATTATAAAAACACAACCTATAGATAAAACATTGCAAAATATACTATATATTTACTATATCTGCTTCCCAGTTATAGTAAAGCTCCTGGGATACCCAGAATTTAGCCAAATTATTCGTAAAAGCATTAATAGAGAGGACTATGTTAATTGAATGATATTCACACTGACATACAGATGAGAAAATACTACAAACCACAAACAGGCAGAGCATTAC
>JAQFZF010000458.1:0-17768 GCA_034695365.1 Enchytraeus norvegicus
CTGTAGATATTCGCTGAGCCTAGATAGAGCAAAGCTATTAGCACATTATTTTATTGAATGCTATCATTATTACTACAGTAATAGTTCCCCAATGTAGATCTATATTACTGGCGACAATTGAAAATCCTATCAGATATAATAATTGTCTCATATTGAAGGTATCATGTTTCGTGTGATAAAGGGGAAGCTATTAAGTTTGATATTTTTGGGGTTGGTAAATTGTGTGCTCATTAAATGGTGAGGTTTACTATAATGAACATAATCTAGTATGAATTTATGCCTTGGATCCAATACTACACTGACGATGGATTGACAAAACTACTAATGTCAATAGCAAATTATATCTTGCTTCCTGTCTAAGACTATTCTTAAATATTTCATTGCAGGATGTCTAGCATCTGATAATACAAGACTATATAGCATGACAACATAATAATAACATTTCATTACAAGAACTTCCATTATACTCTTAACATGTGTGAGGTGAAGTCAATACATGAGTCGACCTTAACAGAGAAGAGTTTACCAGGAGGATGTGAGAGTGAATTAAGAGTTAAACATGAAGTAGAAGAGTGTGCTGCTGATATGAATTACAAGCCATATGGTGAAACATCTTCCCAATCTCAACATTTTGCTGCAATTCAGTTCGGAGAAGGAGAGACTGAACATAATTCTGTTGCAGTAAATATAAAACAAGAACATACATTAGAGGAAAGTGATACCTCAGATGATGGCCTTACTCTTGATTTGTCTGATTCTAGGGAGTTCGTTGATTTACAGAAGTCTGGTTTTTCCAAGTCCAGCAACAAGGGAGGAACACAAGCATCTAACCGGAAAAAAAATGCTCATAGAGGTTTGTTCAATATATCTTTAAAAAATTGTTAATCTACACCAGGAATGGAACAAAGAGATCGTATATCTTGGTGTCAATATTGTCATGAACTATTAGCATACACAATTACACATTTGTTAACGTCTTGAGTTTAAAATGTGAAGGCACAATATATGACAGATATATTTTTCAATGCAATACGTGTTAAAAATAGAACTAGCAATGGCTTTAAGATTGAACCTTGTGGGACTCTGCAGGATGTCATCGTACACCTAAGATGTAGAATGCTGGTAAAGCATTCTACATCTTATGCATGGTGTTGTAGTCTTAATTAGTTGTAAATTATACTTAACGGTCTAATTTTTATGATAATATGTCATCTTGATCCATGTTGGTTCCAGGAAACTCGAGAATTTAAATCAACCAATAACTGCACGTATTGTAAGAGGCGTCTAATGTAGATGCTGAAGTGAATGGCTGAGTGATAAGTTAAATTCGGTTTTTGTCTTTAAGCTTTTCAATATTGCCCCTGAAGATGTTCCGATATCCTACAGGTCTGATATATGATATGCCGTCTGATTCACTCCATGGTGATGATTGTATGTGTACAGAGAGATCAGCTGAGAGTAATTCTGTGATGACAGATGTTAAAGAAGAAGATGTATCAGACAGTGAGACATCAGATGCTGACAGTTCTGACACAGAGATGACTGATGCTGAGAGAACATCTCAACAGGGTTTGTTTACATAAATATCTGTGTCAGTTGTAATTTAGGAATATTTGACGTACATGTGCAGCTAGCTCTTATGTCACATGTTCCAGAATAAATTTGGCAAGACTTTTCAAGAACTATTTGATTTCTTGGTACGAGGTATATAGGCCTACTTATTTGAAAGATGCCATAAATTTTCTTAATCATAATGGTTTACTTCGTAAAAGAAATAAAAACTGTACACATATTTCTGTAAACTAAGAAAATACTTGAAGCATTTCATGACATTAGAGTGTGGTGTTTAAACTTGTAAATAATTAACTTTTTAATTACGAATACTTTTTGCTGTACAATAATTCAGTTGCAAAAAACAACTGATTTCCTCAACTATAATAACCAAATTGAAATTGAAATTGAATAGAGAAGTGATTTTTTTAAAGGTACAAATACATATTTAATTATTAATAAAATATACGCAAAAATCCAGTTCTTTTGGCATCGTTAATTCAATTTTTCCATAGTATCTATCATTTCTAAAAACGAATGAAGATACTTTTACACCCTAAAGATAAGCTTATATAAGGTATTGAATAAATAATTCCGAAGAATTCGTCTCAATATCTGAAAAGCTATTAAAGAAAGAAAACAAAATGATCTGCAAGATGCTATTGACCCTTGTATATAGGCCTACCAATGACTGTTTGTCCGCCAGTCTATTTTTTAATTATAATTTACGCCATTGTTATTGTTGTTAGGTGAGACAAGCCAATCATCAGATATAACTGTTCAGCGCAGCAGAGTACGCCGTAGAAATCTCTGCACCGTTGCTCCGTTAGACCAATTAGAGCAGCACAGGCATCTGAGTGGCAGACAATATTGTTGTAATAAACTGTACGACAAGCTATTTAGAGCTAAATCAGATTTCATAAAACAGGATAATTCTGTGCATAAAAAGTTTAAGTGTGCCAAGTGTGTTTTGAGTTTTGAGCACAATGACAATCTTAAGACTCACATCTCTGTTGTACATTCAGAGGACAAACCGCACAAGTGTCCACAGTGTGGCGCCAGTTTCTCACAGAGGAGTCATCTCATGCAACATGTTCATGCTGTTCATAATAATGGAAACCCTATGAGTGTCCAGATTGTGATAGGAAATTCTCGCATCGTAATAATCGTGAGGTCCACTTTAGATCAATTCATAGTGGAGAGAAACCTTATTCATGTGATCAGTGTGATTATAGATATGCACAAAAGGGGCATCTTACGCTACATCAGAGCGCTGTTCATGAAGACGTGAAGCAGTATATATCTTGCGATAAATGTGAATGCAAGTTTTCAACAAAGAATAGTCATAAGAAACGTTTGAGTCATGTGCATTTCAACGAGAGACCTTACTCTTGTGATGTTTGTGGGAAGACGTTCAAGTACAAGCATCATGTTAAGATACATGTTGATGCTTTACACAAAGGCCTTAAGTCACATTGAGCAGCTGCTTTACAAGAAATAATAATTATTGGAAATCTGAAATAATAATTATCTGATATCTAAATACTATTTAAATTGTAAAGATATTTAAATAAGTTGCGAAGATGCGCTCCCTTTGGATACCCGATATTAAGTGTAATTGAAGGCAAAATGGTAAAGAAGTCATGGGGTGATCTGACCCTACCGTGTTACAAGAACTTCTAGCTCTATATTGAACATTTTTCATGGATGATGGTAGCGCTCTAATTGTCATTGTTGTTGTTATTGTCAGGTGTTACTGGAGCAATTCAACCCTCAGCTAAAAGTGCTCAGCTCAAGGCAGGGCATAAGAAAAATCTCTGTAGTGTTCCACATAGAAAGCAACCAGCTCGACATAGTCATCAGACTGCTAGACAACATTGTTGTATTGTGTGTAATGAATCATTCAATGCTAAATCATATCTCACACAACATGTCATATCTGTGCACGGGGGTAAGATGTACAGATGTGATAAATGTGACCTCAGCTTCAGGTACCAGTCAAAGCTTAAGAAACACATATCTGCTGTACATCTAGAGGAGAAACCACACATGTGTCCACAGTGTGATGTCTGCTATTCACTGAAGTTTAATCTCACACAACATATCAAAGCTGCCCATAATGAGGAGAAGCCTCATGAATGCTTGGACTGTGGTAAGACGTTCACTAGGCGTCAGTATCGTGACATTCACTGGAGATTAGTTCATAGAGGAGTGAAATCTTTCACATGTGATCAGTGCGAGTATGAATGTGGGGAAAAACGTAAACTTACTCAGCATCAAAGAGCTGCTCATGGAACAGCGAAACAATAGTTTTATAATAGATGTGATGGCACGATCAACAAAGAGTTGTCAAAAGAAATGATGCATGTACATCTGACGAGAGACGTTACTCTTTTATGTTTGATGGTTAATGTTTAATATAGTATATAATATGTATCATATTATAGTATATCATATTAATATGCCAAGTATATCATGCCAAGGCATCTCTATACTTTACACCGATACATATAATATATAGACAATGTTACACAAGTTGTGAAATCAAAGGTCACTGGTTAATCACACCTTTACAACAATGCGAGTGAGAAGAAGTGAAAGTAGAAGCATCATGTTGAGCTACAGTAGTTACAGGCCGATGGAAATTAGTGAAGCGGTTAGCGTGCCTGCTTCAGGATCAACTGATGGCTCGAGGCCTGGGAACAATTCTCAGCTCAGTCAACAAAATATCCCCGGCACCCTTGGGCATGGGTTTGTATCGGTGCCTGGAAGGTGGACAGTTAATCGTGTACCTAAAACTGACTGCATTGGGCGCCCAACAATGCATTGCACTTATCGAAAGGCAAAGGCACGATTAGCCATGGAGTACAAAATAAAATAAAATAAACAAAAGCAGCAACTAAGGAAACTAGCATGTGCGTCTGTCACGTGTAAATATATACAGGGAAAAAAATTAAAAAAGGACATGTTGATCATTTACACAAAGATCTTAACCAGTATTCATAAGTGTGACAGCTACATACAGTGTGATTTGAAAGAAGGGCACCCCTAACTTTTAAAATGATATATTCGAAACAGAGTTTGAACCGTATTGCGTTGTGTCCTTTATCAATGCTGTGCATGCTTTAAGTGTGTCTTGTATCTAGAGTTTCTCGTAGAGTTGAGTGTCTCATTTTCTCTTTGGTCTATGCATTTCTAGTGTGTTCTCAAGGCATAGAACTGCCTGCAGTTGCATGGTCTGCTTGGGATATCCCAGATATCGTCTTCGGGTGAAGAACCGGACGTTAAATCCTCATTGTATTGTGTTATTACCAGTGTTGGATCCAGGAGACTTGAGAATAGACAAACTGAAAACTGCACATGTTTCATAAAAGCCGACTAACGAAGATACTTCATACTGAGGAAGGCAACGGGAAGCCACCTCGGAAGTCAGAATATATATTCCCAATATTAAGGTTGCATTTTAGGTGTGGTAAAGGCATGGCCTTTTTGATGGGATCAGCTTGATGATCGATGGGGTGCTCATTAGTGAGCGTGATAGTAGACTGCGTTTCAGAATATGTACCTTGGACCTGCCATTTGGCAGAGCACTAGATAGATAGATAGATTGTGTTATATTGTATTAGAAGATAACCTGATGTGAACAATGTGTACACAGTAGCATCATCACTGTAAGGCATCATAGCTGCCTGACGGGTGAGCCCTTCCAGTGAGAGGATAGAGGGTGTCAGCACCACGGTTCACATTCTCATATTCCCTCTTGCGTCGTCCCTGACACCGCCATCGGGTGAGGAATCGGACATTATATCCTCATTGATTGATTGATTGACTGATATTATGCACCAACAACAACAGCAACGCAGATCAATAATTCATGAATGTCTGTTCACTGTTGAAACATTCATAGTATTGTCATGTTTTATTACTAGTTGTGTAGTACCTCACATGACAACCACATATGCACGTACTCGCCAGATGACGACACCAATTTTCATGATTACACATATTGAATCGGAAACTCTTTGAGAATTGACCAATAGATAGATGATTTGGGTAAAATCGACTGTGACTGATTTGTGTTACTAGATGCTATTCTATGCAGTGCTGGAGTGGACAAAAATTTATGAGGCGC
Organism: Enchytraeus norvegicus; assembly: GCA_034695365.1. Classification (NCBI taxonomy): domain Eukaryota; kingdom Metazoa; phylum Annelida; class Clitellata; order Enchytraeida; family Enchytraeidae; genus Enchytraeus; species Enchytraeus norvegicus. The sequence continues at coordinate 5,684 of JAQFZF010000458.1, forward strand.
CAATTTCATGACATTAAATATTATTTTTACCAACATTTTGGTAAAAATAATTGGTATATTTATGATGATGCCTTTGTTCTAGGAAAATTAAGGTATCGGAGATAGTTTTCTGATTCTTTTCTTATTCTTGACTGCATTACTCTGGCTATGAAATACGTGCAGCTTTCTATTGGTCTATCTATTCAAAATTTGTATGACAAATTTCATAGGATTTGTCGATATCCTTAAACATTGGCGGAACTTGGGAGTCCTAGAAAACTTCCACACCTCTATAGAGCTTGAGCTGCCATTATAATAGAATACTGCAAAGTAGAGCACATTTGCCCGCCCACCAATGGCATATTTACATAATATTGAGGAATAATAACACCTAATAGAATGCACAGCGTGAGAAGCGCTGCAAAGAATCAATTAAGAACTTTACTCAAGAATCGAATTGATCGATATTAATTCTGCTCTGAAACAGAAAATATTTTAATAGCGATGTAATTATTAATATTTTATTATTATCAATATTGAAGGTTTAATGTCCGTTTCTTCATCCAGGGATGACGTCAGGGATGTCATTAGAACATGAAATAACAATTCCAAATGATTGACATGAAATGTTCACAAATGTTTGAATTCACTTTCACACTCACATTCCTCAACATTGTGATGTCACATTCTCTCTAGTGTTTCTGTTGTTGTTGCCCACCCTAAGATCAGCCGTGGTGCTGACACCCTCTATCTTCGTCCTTGGGAGCGCTCCTCAAGGGTTCGCCGCCAGGTATCCTGTCTCTAGTGTTCCTCTTCACATAAACTTCTAAGACTTAGTAAGATTCATGAAACTGGCTATTGATTGATTGATTGATTGTAATTGTTCTCATTCAGTCCATCACATGTTTATTCCTCGGTACTCTAAATCTGATGTTTATTCAAACTTACAAGTCTTGGGTCCAGCGTCTTGCTGGATTTCACATCTATGTGGAATCGTTGATGTTACACACTCCAATTATTTCATAACGTTGACAATACGACGTGACATCACAACAATGACAGGTTTAAGGTCAGTTTCCTCCTCCAGGGATGCTGTTAAATCCAGCAATACTATCTCGTTATAAAGACCTCTAAAGCGTGCAACTGAACTAACTGGTTATGAAGCCCAGAAGACATTTTCCTTCTGTACATGTTTACTCGAAATGCGACTATAAAAACTAGTATAATGTTAGACTCATACACTCACATATTTTGCAGCTTAATTTTGATCAGCTTAACACATTCCTCTAAAAATTAATTTTTTCTAGACATGTCAACTGCGAGGGTCTACGATATTTCCTTTCATAGATTGACTTAATTGGCTTGATGAAAGTCTTCTGCTGATTGATCTATTGATTGATTGATTGATTGTAACTGTTCACTCTCGTCCCACATGCCCCCACTCTCAGACCACTGCCCCCCTCCACTCGCCTCCCCCCCACCCTGCTCGTCCCCCCACTGCCTCACACCCCCACCCTGCTCCCTACCCGCACGTTTCTCCTGCATGTGTCTTCTCCGTGACTCCCTCATCCTGAGCGCCTCCAGAGCTCTCCGCTCTCTGATCTGTTCCTCCGTCTCCTGCTCCCGACGCCTTCTCCTCGTGTCACGTGACCTGATGGAACAAAATAGACAACTGGATAGAAGACCATCTCTGTTTACCAACGGCATGTAGTCGATGTTAGTCGGAAAATTTAATATTTTTTTGGACAATTTAGGCAAATATTCGCTGAAATTTTCCGGAGAATTTCCGTTATTTTTCAACGAATTACTAAATAACACTATACATGTAGACATCTAAATATTTAAACATCACACTGTTACAGACAACACTGGCCAACAAATTTTTACTTTTTGTTTGTCTCGTGGATTAAAATATGTGTTCTAGACTAATTTGGGTGTTCAGATTCCAGAAATCAAAACCGTTTTGCTCTAGCACCTACCGTTTTTGAGAGACGGCAAAATATTTCTTTGCAAAACGGCCTAATAGCATTGTAACGAGTTTTCGTACCAGTACTGCTAAAAGTTCCAGAATTACGGTCTCATGGATTACAATATGTGTTCTAGACTAATTCTGGTGTGTTGATTTCAGAAATCAAAACCGTTTTGCTCTAACACGTACCGTTTCTGAGAGACGACAACATACAGTTTTCGCAAAACGGCCTCATGGCAATGTTACGAGTTTCCGCAACAGTACACCTAAGAATTCCAAAATTACAGTCTCGTGGATTATATTATGTGTGCTAGACTAATTCGGGTGTGCTCATTTCAGAAATCGAAACCGTTTTGCTCTATCTCGTACCGTTCTTGAGAGATGACAAGATAAAGTTTTCGCAGTACGGCCTAATGGCAATGTTAGTGAGGATGTTAGTGTTAATGGCAGTGAGGATTTTGAGGTAAGTGAGGCTTTTGATGGCAATGGAATAAATATTTTGGCACTTAATCTAGATTCTACGTCCAAATTCTGGTAAGTGAGGGTCTTGAGGTAAGTGAGAGTTCTGAGGGTAGTGAGGGTTTTAATGTAAGTGAGGGTTTTGAGGGCAGTGAAGTAAATATTATGGCGTATAATCTAGATTCTAACTCCAAACTCTGGTAAGTGAGGGTTTTGAGGGCAGTGAAGGTTTTGAGGTTAGTGAGGTTTTTGAGGGAATGTGAACCAATCAAATCAACATTTGATACACCAACAAAAACTTGGCCTAATTTGATTGCGTGGGAAGTGAGGGTTTTGAGGTAAGTGAGGGTTTTGAATTTGACAACTAGTCAAATTCAACATTTCAATACCAAAACAAAAAGTAGGCTACTATGTTGTGGTTTTGAGGGATGTGAGCATTTACTCAAAATTCTCACTGTGCTCAGAACTTTTTGATAGCAGAGCATGTTGCGGTTTGAGGGAAGTGCAACTAGCCAAATCCGACATTTCAAATAAACACCATGTTCCATAGACCACAACTACCGAGACCACTATATGTTTTCGATTTTCTACTCAAGTAATAGTGGGTTCCTTTTATATTTCACATGTATCGCTAGAGGCCTATTTGTAATATAGATTGAACATTTCAAGTGAATTGAACGAATATTCACTGAGATATAGAATTCTGTGCATGGCATCTAGTGCCATACAAGTGAGAGACATCCAAGTGCTGGCAGTTGTGGCGTGCTCCTGTAATCCAGCAATCCTTGGAGGATAAGGTGAGGTGAGGTATCTAATATATAGATGTTCCTGACATCATCCTTGGATGAGGAAATGGATGTTAAACCTTTAACCTTTATTATTATATCAAGAAGAAGACAAATGTATTCTGACCTCTGAGCCTGTATAGCTCGTCTAGCCTGAGTCTGCTCCGCTGTCTCCTGCATCTGTTTCCTACGTCTAAAGTCTCTCATACGTTGCGCTTCGACAGCGCGTCGCTCCCTGTCTGTCTCGTCGGTCGTGTCGAGCTGTTGGAGCAATCGGTACTGCCTCATGACCTCAGCATGGTTGAACCGTTGCTCCATGGATTGCTCTGCTGGTTGTGTCTCACGCACTCTCTTGCGGTAGCTCCGCATGTACTCAGCTCGTCGTGCATGGCGCTCACTCGGGTCAAGACCTGCGAGTATGATGAATAATTCTAAACTAGCTTACTTAGACAATGTTTTATCTCTATCTCTCCCTCTCTCTCTCTCTCACTCTCAGTGCACTGTCTAACGGGGCAGGTCCATGACATAAAAATATCTAGTAGTATGCCATATATTCTTGGAGATATTTTGCTTTCCAAGGTAGGTGGGTGGTGGGTGGTCTCCATATCCTTCTTTGGTGACTGCGTTGACAGTTTTTACAAAACATGTCCAGCTTTCGGTTGGCATATTCTCAAGTTTCCCGGAGCCAGCACGGCCAAAGTTACATATAAAATTTTTATTCGCCAACTGGGCAGAGTCTTGTGTTGATCATTCATCGATTACGATGGTCGCACACAACAGCTACACAACTGACTAAGTTACCTAAGCTTAGCTTATTAGCTAAGTTTAGCTTAAGTGTAGCCAGTGTTGTATAAAATACTTTTCAAAGTATTTAAAATACTTAAATACTAAATACTCTTTAAAAGTATTTAAATTATTAGTTTTAAATACCGTATCATATAAGTATTTAAGACTAAATACTAAATACATTACTCAAAGTATTTAAAATACTAAATACCTTTTTAGTAGGCTAAATGAAACAAACTTAAATGATACAACTTTAGCAGCTATTTACCTACATGTTCGATACAGTAGACTAGTAGACACATAGCTTTAGGCCTACTGGGACAAAGTTAAATTGCTTTATATGATTAATATTGTTGAAAATATAACTAAGGACTGCATGTCATTAATTATTAATAGGCCTATGTAGGCCTACAGGCCTAAATGATTCAGACTGGTCAGCAAAGAAGATGTCCATTATCATGGCCTGCAATTAATTGTCCTTTAAAAAATATGCTCCACTGGAAGATATAAACCGCATTTAAAGGTTGAAGTAATGGTAGCATTACACCATTGGTTAGAATTGACCCACGGTTTCGGAGCTGATTCCACTTCTAAGCGATTACAGCACACAAGTGACAAAGTCATTAGTCTGACGACAAGGTCGCCAGCCCTACTTAGATCCAGTAGGACCATACACCAGACCAGTGTTTACCTTCTCAATCTTCTGTTCCAGTCGCCTACTACGCACTAGTAGTTTCCAATATACCGACCAACAAAGGATGGAGAGCTTGGTTGGACAAAGTACATCTTAGATTTTACTGTCTGATTGACTCGACCGGGAATCGAAAGGTCGCATTTAGGTGACTACAAAATTTAATAGTCTTCACAGTTGCACATCAATTGATATCCAAGAAAAGCAAACATTCCACAGTTACGTCAGAGACATAGCTTCGTCGACATTCTCTGCTTCACAATTATCATCAAAGTATGTGACCGTCGCTGATTCTGGGCGAGCTATGACATTGTTATGCTACAAAAGCTGTTCTATCATTCAAATTTATCAATCACCTAGAGTGTGTAGCCATTTCACCCTATTTAGTATACCTACTGTTTTGCTCAATGTTTCTGGTATGGAAAGCTATGTGATCAAATGTAAAAGTATTTAGATGAAGAGATTCTAAATACGAAATACTTGCAAAAATTTAAAATACAAGTACTAAATACTCATAAAGTTTTTAGGGTAGTATTTTAAATACAAGTATTTAAAATACATTACAACACTGAATTTAGCTTTAGTTTTAACTTAACTTAGCTTAGCTAAGCTTATGTTAGCTCAACTTATATTATTGCGCTTAGCTCACTTAGCTAAGCTAAAGTTGCTAAGCTTGGCTTATCTAATCTAAGGTTAGCTTAGCTATGCAGAAGATACAGAGAGAGATAGAGAGAGAGACACCTGACAGAGAAAGAGCAGCAGACACACATATACCTGAGAGGCCACTGAGCGGTGTGTTGGTATATCGGGGACGTCTCTCACTCAATGTGGCCAGTAGTGTGTCTCTCTGAGTGATGTAGTCCTCGTGTAGGTGCTTCCTCTCTATGTGGTGCTTGAGACCCTTAAAGTGGCAGAAGATCCTCAGACACAGTGGACATCTGTTTCTCTCACCCCCTGCATCATCCACGGGCTGAGTGGAGTCATAGGACAGTGGCTCTGTCATGATTACACAACAACAACAATGCAAATTAGAGTGCTACTTTCATTAATGACAACATCAAGCTGTATGAGAACCAAAGCTAAACCGATAAGCAGTACAAGAAATGCCTAACAGTGCTTAAAACCAGACACAATTAGATAAAAATAATTTTAAAAAAAGGAATGGACAATGGAGAGCCAAGTAGCCATGACACAACCGATGTGGCAGCCAAGACCTCCGCCAGACTGAAATTTGAATTATCAATTGGCAATTGGTCCATTATGCAGAAATCATAGCCACATGGCTATTAACTCTCCACCGCCGTTTTCTGCTTCAATCCCCTCTTATGAACACAATTTCTTCTACAGGTTAACTGACAACAATAATATATTTTATCAATCATTTGCAACATAATTCAGATCAAAAGTTGGAGGAACAAGACTAAACTGACATCTAATACCTTGACTCTATAATATCTCTGGAATGTCAAGCTTTTATATAAAGAATCCACGGTTATCTACAAATCTCATTAGCCTACCATTTTTAATTATAACTAACTAACTTGTGTACTATAATTTCTGCTAGAGAATATTTATAAGCCATTGAAGTAGTGTTTAATTTGCATATATGGAAGACATCAATAAAAAATACATATGGATGCATAAGTCGACTACAATGTATGGAGAATCGGAGATATAAGGAATCATTTAAGTTAAAACAGCAAAGTAAAGACAATTAAATGCAGGTATCAGTATGCCACCTGCATTTGTCAACAACAGGAAATTTATTTGTGCTTACGTGCTAGTTATATTGAGGGCATCCTGTAAATAATCAGAACCAATTGTAACAAATTATAAGGAATGAACAATGGAGAGTCAAGTAGCATGGAGCAAAGCGTCACAACTGATGTAGCAGCCTAGACCTCCGCCAGACTGTAATTTTGAATTACCAATTGGTCCATTATACAGTAATCAGTGCCACATGTCTGTCAACTCTCCACTGCGTATCTGCTTCAGTCGCCTCTTATGAACATGCGCCGTCGTCGGTGGGATCAATGCTAAATTTTCCCGAACCTACTCGGTAATTTTTCCCAACCCACTCAGAGAAATAATAATTATATATGTACCCATAAAGTGGGGATTGTTAGTCAGTAAGGAGAAACGTTGCTCAATTTTGAAACAGCAGTAAAATATTAACCTATATCTTTACTATTCAATTTGAGCAGTAAGCTTCATTACTATCCTGACTACATTAGAATGGCAGTCAGTTCATATATGTATTAATTAATTAATCACAAAATATTTATGAGCTGTTTTAAAATTGAATACATTTGTGTATCTGCTTATCTGCTTCAGACGCTTCATACGAATACGTGCCGTTGTCCGTAGCAGTTTCCCCTTGAAGACCAATTAGAAGCCCAACTTTAAGGTAATAATAATAATAGAGTATGTTGTTGATCTCTATAGATGGTGAGATAGCCTGGATTCACTTCTAAATTTAACTCGTTTGTGCGGTCATCAGAGTGTGTCTTAGCAAATGTACACCATCCATTGCTATTATAGCAATAGTGTAAAGCAATTATTATGTTGGAAGCTTGGTAAAAATCTAGAGACACCTGCGGGGCTCGCTAGGTTTCTCTCAAAACATTTGGATCATAAATATTAAAATCTTTCGAGCCCATGAGAAATTATGTCAATAAAATATTTATAAAATAGTATCACATTGTCGAGTGCTGGAGTGTACAGCAAGGCATGGCCGTAGCCAGGGGGGGTTTGAGGGTTTAAACCCCCCCCCCCCCAAAATTTCTTGACCAATTTTTTTTTCTCTCTCTCTCTCTCTCTCTCTCCCTCTTGCATTGTCAGATGTCTGGTTACAGTCAGTGTGGTATAATTATTAAATTTTCCACACTCAATCTTCAATGAGAAAACATTTATTTTATAACCGATGGTTCGATGAACTCGAAAGCTGATAAATTTTTTTAATGTTTCACTGTTGCGAAGTATTCATCCTCTGCCATCTGAACTTGTTAAAATAGCAGAGCACCAGTTAACAACTTTAGAGGCTGAAATAGTTTTCAAATCATAAAGAGATTAAAAATAGTTGATTTACAGTCCTACATGAGAAATTCTTAACCTTTACAGCGGTAAATGGCTCACGGCTAGTCTCTGCCAATTTTGCAAAATTTTCAAATGCATAGGCTTACATTTTCTATTGAATAAATTCAGCGTACAGATAGCAACCTGTGTTTAAAACTAAATTTTCTGAGATGACCTCAGATTATTGTTCTTCAGTGACAAATTGAACCCATAGACTAGAGAAACATTTTAAACAAACAAAAAGCTTTGAAACTCTCCCAACTCGCAGAGGTGAAACTCTGATAACCTGTTTTATTGAAAAATTAACCTGAAGCCACTTTTGCCCCTACAAAGCTCGGACCCACCCGAATTTAGAAATCTTTTATCACCACTTCCTTAATATAAGCCGCCTCCCCAGGGTGAACTGAACCGTGTAAGCATGCATGCCCTCTTTAGAGCACCCTTCAGAATAAAAATGTTAAACAAAATGGATTATAGGATTACAAATTGATGTACTCCGGTAGACCATTATCTATGGAAAGTCAATCTGGCAACACCAAATCTTCCAACAACCTCAAAATCTCTAATCTCCCACCTCCTCCATGATGGGATAGGCTGTACAGTGTAGCCCCACCCACCCCCCCACACCCTCCTATCGCTTCAGTTAATGTGACCTTGACAAATGGGGTGGCCAGCGGTAGTCCGTTTCATGGCATTTATCGGGAATTTTTTTTTAGAACGAAATGTATGAATGAATGAATGAATGAATAAATTTAAAATAATGCTATGCATTATTTTTGCTGACCATAGTGATTTGTTATAATGTGACGTCATTACAGGTTGCATGGAACTATTTTGCTTTTGTTTATTTGCTATTGATTTTGATCATTTCGTGTAACCATACAGAGTTTCTTATAACTCTATGTTAGTGACGCTATTATTCTTATATTGAACTTTATATTTTGTAATGTCTGTTGAAATAAAATTAAGAATAAAATAATAACTTAAACAAATGAGCGCTGAAATATACAAACGTCTTCTCTATCCAATAAATGGTTGTAAATGTTCATGTAGAATTGGGTTCCTGAGAATTGGGGGGAGGGGGAGGGGTAAAATTTTCACTTTTATGCGGTTCATGCGTGATCCCTAACAGAGCCTGTGTAACCCCCTGTTCTTTGAACCCCCTAAGGAAAATGTAATGTAGCTGAGTACCCTGCAATGAAATTATACTATATAGCTATCTACTGTACAGATTATAGTCTACAAGTACCTAGCTCAGTTGTTCTATCAGCATCATTGATACCCATAGAAGTGTTGTGAGGAGCATCTGATGTCTCACTGTCTGACTGTGCTTCTTGTTTAACATCTGACATCACACAGCCACTCTCAGCAGATCTTTCTGTACAAACAATCAACACAGTTAAGTAAAACGGAGGAAAACAATTTAACAGCATCATACTCGTATTAACTTTCTACACATGGCCATTGCTGGTGCAGAAATTAACACAACAAATGACAACAAAACTGAAAGAAGATGCAATTTCTTAAATTAAAACTAGTTACAATCCATGACCCACCCAAAAACCTAACCCCAAGTGATAAAAAGTCATGAAAATGGGAGAAAAACATATCCCTGAGCAACAATCAAACCCCGCAACAAAACACCACAATGTTCATAACATCTATATGCTATATACAGGTAGGTGTTATTTTCTGAGCCAGAAATGGCCATGTGTAGAAAGATTACATGCTACCCGTATGTCTAGTGGTCACAGATGAAGATGGCTGGGTCTATACTCGCTACGTAGGAGATTATCTAGTGGCAATATAAAAATAAATGCATGGGCCATGATTACAGTACAGTGACAATACAATGAGGATCTCGTATCCAATCTGAAGGCGATGTCAACGACGTCCCAAGCAGACTATGAAAAGTTGAAAAAAGTTCTATGCCATCAGAACACACTTACTAATCCATTGACCAAAATATAAGCGGCATTAAAAGCAGTGCAACTCCATTAGCCAGGGCAAGAGAGTCTGATTAAACAGATCAAAGGAAGAAACAAATGGGATTTTAACTTCCCCAGGAAGGTAGTAAGTACTGTAGAAGTGTACATGTCAAGTCTACAGACAGTCATCAAATGAAGTAAAAGTACCATTGATTATAAACATCCAGCGTTAATAATTTAAAATTAAAATGACTGTAGAATAACAGCTTTGCTCGATTTCTTTCAAAATATCATAATATTCCTGGCACTCACTGTCTCTCAAGGAAAGTGTGCTACTGATTCAATTAGGGCTTAGTTATATACAGTATACACATTAGAGATCTGATCGCTGAATGACATATTCACAAATAATATTGAAAAACGAAAGCTAATCTTACATACATATAACAGCATCTACTATTGTAAGAAATGCAGAGTCAGCTGACACCAGGAAAATGTCTATTCATCTGAACATGGCTAGTAGTTATGAAGTGATTTCCTTAGTACTTGAGCCTTGAGGCCATAGAAACTTTGGAAGAAAAATGACCCAACATTTTAGTGATTTGCGATAGACTTGCTTCCGATGGTAGCGACAGTCGATTTTCCTGAAGCGTCTTTATGCTGCACAGTGCACATGTGCTATATGATATATTTTGACTTTGATTTTGTAACTTGTACTAAGTTATTTATTATTTACTGTAATACTTATATGAATATATACAATACAATATACATAGGTTCAATTTTCGGTAATCCTGGTAACGGTGGTCGCAAATTATTACAGTAGTTGGAAATTTGTGCCTTATTGCTATTTGTTTCAATTACTGCGTTAGGGTCTAGTGGGGTTTAGGTTAGGGTTAGTCCCCAACTCTAACCTATATCCTAACCCTAACCTTAACCTGCACTATTTGTGTAAATTTCACTAAATCGGATCCAGTATATAATTTGCGACCGCCGTTACCAGGATTACCCAATTTTCATTAGACATATGAAACAAAGTAAGAAACCTTGAGCAACATCTTCATCCTCTACAGTAGATTTAGCCGTCACACCGGTGGTGAACTTGGCATGATAGCGTCTCAGTAAGTCTGCCAGCTCCTCTCTATTCAGTATCTCATCACCTGAATCATCCGATGAATCATCACTTTGCTCTGAAACACGTTCCTCCTCATAAATTTGTGAAGCAGAATCATTATCCGTAAAACTCACTTGTGATTCTGCAGCATTCTCTGACGATGCTTCTCTGGATGAGTTGTATTTTGTTAAAGAATTATTTTTCGTCAATCTCGCAGTTGATGCATCAGAAATGTGATTTAAAGATGGTTTAAACCTTTGATTGATATTCGGTAAATTAGAATTTCTTCCAGGTAACATTTCACTGGAGCCAATTCCAGGTGAATGTCGTGAAGAGGTTTCTGGATTGTAGTTAACATCGTCATAATCTTCTACTTCACATTTAACTCGTGATCCACCCTCTCCTGCTAAACCAGACCCACTAACACATGATTCATCCATGAAAAGTTCTTCAGTAAATACAATAAGTTGATGTCGAACTAACCTGCGTTTGAAATTGAAAATAACATTGTGTAATGATCATACAATGGGCTCTTCTAGCAACCAACTATCAGAAAACATGCACTGTCTATTATACTAATGAGATAGGAGTTCTAGAATTGTGTTAACAATAAGGAATCAATCCAGACACGCACTTAATGTTTCACACAATCCAACAATTATATATATATAATAATATTACTTTTACTTTTAAATTTTTAAAAATTAAAATAAATGATTAATCAATAATTTAATTACTAAATTCTCAATTATAAATCAAATGAAATAACTGACACAGATCTACGGTGAAATTTAAACAATCATATCATTCATTACATTCCTATATAATAATTTGACATATTATTTAATTTTAATAATAAAAAATATTATTGAGACTATTTACAAATATTGACAATATTTACAATTTATAAACTTGATTTAAATTCTTGATTCGTGTTCCGCTCTTTCTATGTCTAGGGCTGTAAATTATTTTGATGCTGATAACTTAGTATACCTCTTTCATAATAATCAGAAATAATAGCTGAAAATTGGATAAGTAAGCATCAGATGCTTGCTTAAAACCAATTTCGCGCGATATGTACAGGGGTCAACCATCCCACTGGGCATAGCCAATAATTATTATTATTAGGCCACAAAATCATGCAAATCTAATACATCAGCTTGCATAAGGCCATTACATGATTACATTAAAATTGTCTAAAGAATAAGCTTATACCTGTTTTCCGTACTAATGATAGTTATAATTAATGAACACTTGACGTCTGTGTTAATTTTGTACTAATTATACTATTGTTGACAA
>JAQFZF010000459.1:0-17767 GCA_034695365.1 Enchytraeus norvegicus
AACTTTTATGTTTTTCAAAATTATGTTTCATTCTCCTCAAATATTCAGTCAGTCAATCAATCAATCAATCAATCAATCAATTTATTTATAAAGCGTCGTTTATCGAAAAATGTCACAGGTAACGCTCATGATGACTTGAGTTTGCAAATTGTAAAGAATTTATTTAGGGGGCCAATATTACGCTTTTCCAAACTCCCCGGATACAGTTGTACGCAGCTTGTAATCCTGTATTTCTAGTTCATCATCAATGAGCATCATCGACACGCTCAGGTACTTACTGCTCTTCATATCTGCACGCCTAGTGTGAAGTAGTCGGCTTTCCTTCATCCAATCATCGGACTCCTTACATCTAACTTACCACCAATCCATGGACTCTTTCCATAGCAATTCCAGTGGATTTCGCACTGATGAAGTTTCATTATGAAGGAGAAAGTTCCTTCTCACACTGTCAATGACTGTAGAAATTTCATCACAATTTGATGTAATAGCTGCCCACGAGTGTAGTGCAGCCTTTAGCAAGCTGATGGCCATAACTACATTGAGGCGATTGTATTTACTTCTTGGGCCGAGCATACCTTGTCAAAGTATCGCATGATTTCCATCCGGTAGATTTTAGTTAGTTAGGCTATAGATGTATTATAATTTTGTATATTTTTCTTTAGTTTATTTGTTTTAATTTACTAACATTTATAATTGTATTTCTTATTTGTGTGATTGATACGTGGTCAGCGAGATAAAGTACTTTAGTTCTTTATTTCTTATTGATAGCATTTATACGTGTATTTCTTATTTTTTGTATCATTGATAGGTGGTCAGCTAGATAAGGTACAGTGTGCCTTCTCTGACGGCCTAATGTATGTATGTCATTGAATCTCTTTTTCCACACCAACACGCATGCATAATGCTCAAGGACTTTGATTCACTCAGGTATGAATTAAGTCCCTCTCAGAGTCGTAGGGTGCAAAAACCGGCGGTCTCCTGCTCACAGAACTTAGTGTGCTATCGACTTGACTATACAACCAGAATTCATATAATACTTATTTTTCCAATTTTGATTTCTCTTCAGATAACTTTTCTTTTCTTTCTGACTCTTCTTTTTTCCTTTTTTTAACCACCGTAGTTACTGTGTTCAATGTTAAAATCATGTGCATGCTTTATTGTGATGTATATTATGCAGTGACTTTACACTTTACAGGGTTGTAAAACCCTTTTTGGTGCTCAAATAAATAAATAAATAAGTTGCTCAATCATGACACTTTGGATGCTTTATGTGCTTGTGCGCACATGCGCATCTACACTTGCACTTGCACTCTGCTTTGGGTGCATTATGTGCGTTGCACACATGCACATCTACACTTGCACTCAGTATCTCAGCTACACACCGACACAGGTTTCAGCAAGCAGGTATCACGTGTCTAACACTAACAACTCTCGTTAGAACAAGCACAGGCCCGCGAGTATCAATTTCTAGTTTAGCCTCTAAACATCAGTGGAAGGCATGGCGCTGTTGTTGTCTTTAACGAACATCTAGCACCGATTCTTAAAAGTGTACCTAGAAAGACTCCAGTCGGCTATTGCAATTTGCAAACGTAAGGACTTACAAGTAGCCGAAATGGGGTTCATAGCTATAGTTAAGTTTAACGTCAATTTCCGTATCATATGATACTGTCAGAGGCGGTCGAACCCGTGGCCTCCTGCTAATCAAAATCTATTATACGACTAGGCCATCCATAGTCTATCCTTTAAGTTTAAGTCTATTTTTCATGTAAAACAACACGAGTCATCCTTCCCCTCGTTGGTCAGTTAATTGGATGCAATAAGTACGTAGTAGAGATGGGAAAGAACCCAAAACATTGGGTTCTAGTTCGGGTTCTTTGGAAGGTGGGTTCGGTTCTTGTTCGGGTTCTTTGTTTACCTTAAAAATTTGGGTTTGGTTCTGTTCGGGTTCTTTGTTTACCTACAAAATTTTGGGTTCGGTTCTGTTCGGGTTCTTCAAAAAGTAGAGTTCTAGTTCGGTTCTTTAAGAACCGGTTCGGATTCTTTCCCATTATGAATTCCATAATGCAAATGTTAATAAAAGTTAAAATAAATATTAAACTGTGAAAGGTTGAAACCTTTTAAGCAGGCATAGATATAATAAAAACACTTTTCATTAAAATATAGTAAATTAATAATTATTTCGCTTCAATTGATTGATAGCACAATTAGAATGAAATAGTTTTTGGGATGTCCTACCCAGGGTTCACTCCAGCTTCCAGCAAAGTTTAAAGTCGAGTTAGTTTAGGCTCAGAACAAATGCCGTGTTTGATGCACAAACACATACACAGATGGACTCAAAGAAATAAGCATATAAGTTTAGCTATTTAAATTGTAAACTGCAAAATACTATTCAAGTAATATCTTCAGCTCACCGACCTTTTCTGTACATATTTCTGGTACATGTTTAAACTGAACAATTGCATTCAAACGGCTTTGGCTTTGTATTTTTAGTGGCAGCAACATTTTACTAACAACTTTGCTAACAACTTGATAACTTTTGCTAACAACTAACCCTAACAACTTTTTGCTATGTGAGTCATGATGGCGGTATAATGTCTGTGTTGTTCCTGCTGGAACTACAACACCTTGCTGCGCACCTTGAATTTGCCAAACGTTTTTATCACACTTCCATCAACTTTTGGCGGACAGAAGTTTTTCCAATGATTACATGTGCTCCACGCCGCTTCCACTTTTTCAAATTTAACCATATCATCACATTTGACTAATTTTTCAATAGCATTTTTTGGTAAGTTTTTCGAAACATGGCTTTTAAAAAATTATTATGAATTAATAATTAAATAGAACATTTCTTTCTGCAGCTATTTTTTTAACTTTTAGAGGAACAATAATTATTGTCACTAAGTGTTTCCAGATACATTTGAAAAAATTCCCAATTTTCCCCAAAAATACAATTATTTGAATGGGAAAGAACCCAAAACTTTGGGTTCTAGTTCGGGTTCGGGTTCTTTCCAAGGTGGGTTCGGTTCTTGTTCGGGTTCTTTGTTTACCTTCAAAGTTTGGGTTCTGTTCTGTTCGGGTTCTTCAAAAAGTAGGATTCGGGTTCGGTTCTTTAAGAACCGCTTCGGGTTCTTTCCCATCTCTAGTTACTACCCACTGAGTAGAGGCCTATAAAAAGTTACAATTTTGCATAAGTTGGACCGTGAGAGCAAAATTAGATAAAGAATTTCATAGAACAAGTTGCATAAACCAAACTTAGGCAGGCAGCAAGATTTTAGGCCTCCAGACGTCTGGAGAAAGCTGAAAAACACATCACGTTTGAATATTGATTTATGTGCAGGAAAGCGTGTCTTGCGGAGTGCTTTTATTAGGCTCTATTAAAGTATCCTTTGGTTGACGACCTTTAGGCTAGGGCCTACAGTAAAAAATTGCTTTAAAAAGAATTTCACTAGACTTCATCAAATTGTTAGGGTTCTTGACGTAGCATTGATTTAAAAGAATCTTAGCATTAACAGAAGCGGGGGATTCTAAAAGAAACTTCTTTGCTATAGGCTCTTTTCAGGCTGTTTCCAAATTTCCGGATCCATTCCAGATAATCTTTACAAACTTTGGTTTTTACGCGTCCACTCGGTTCTTCTATTCCTTACGGAGCAATTTATAGCTACACTTAATTGAACTCATTTAAAGTAAAGCTGAAAAGTGAAGTTTACAATGTAGCAAGTTATTGAATTTTTTTTCTTATCCAAATTATGTCCAAAAACTCAGATGATCTTTTGGGCACAAATTCAGGAGCTAAAATATAGAAATTTTATCCGGAATTTGATAGGGTAACCAAAATTAGGGTAGGCCTATGTGGTTTCTTAGTAGTTTGGTAATTGGGAACTGGTATAATCAAATGTGAATTCTACATGCCTTCTCAATTGATGCTTACCGTAGACCTATCTGTCTTGCTTTCAAACGATCTTTTTGAAAATCTTTGTAGATTAATTAAAAATAAAAAGACAATCCGAGTTCAACGCGAATCAACAAAAGTTACTGTTTGGTTTTTGTTGTTCACCGGACAAAATTCTTTATCGTATTGATCCCAGTTATGTCATGTCATAGGCCATTCTTACGCCTGTCACGATTTAATATTCCTTGTTTCCGAATTATATTAGTTTTTTCTCTCATATTAATTTCTCTGATAATTGGAAATGTTAAAGTTTATACTATTCATCTGTTTGTCGTCCATAACTTGTCTATAAAGAAATAGAAGCCTATATTATAGGCTTAGAATATTAAATGTAAAAGTCTCTAGTTAAGTTAATTTCTATACGTAGGTCAACAAATTCTCGAACCAAAACCAAAAAATAAAATTCTGCATTCATTGGTTCCTGAGATAGGATGACATCTCTCATCAGAACCCCCTTCGATTCGCCATAGTTAGACTAAGCATTAAAATATTGCAGTTTTAAAAAAATATTTAAAATTACAATTACGCTCCACATTATTAAAAATATACACAAGATTAAGTGAGAAATCGAGATTATAATATTTCTTTTCAACAACACGTGGAAATCCGCTAGATTTTTAGCACTCCCTAAAATTTACAATGGTGCATTTTGCACTACCGGTTATAAATAAGCCCAGTCATTTGTAGTGATACGTCATATGAACCCTCCCTATTTGGAAAAAAGAGTTTAAGGTGACTTTCGATTATCGCAAAATAGTAGGAGTTTTCTATATACTTTATTTGTCTTTTCACGTTTGTTTAAATTCAGACTTTTGGTGAAATAAACTGTAAGAATAATCGTATTCCATAATATGAAGGTCTCGCTGACTAAGTGGTATCGTCACGGACTTTCAAACATGACGTCCAGGGTTCAACTCCCGGTAGAGCCGATCAGAGAGTAAAATCTCGGGCATACAAGTGGGATCATTGATCGCTGCATAACGAGTGAGAAAGATCTTACATAAGCATCTGATGCTTGCTCACCATTTTTAATTGTTTTTAATGCACTAGATGGCAAACGCCCCTGGCCTAAAGAATAAGGTAGAATAGATTTTTAACGTTAAAAAAGAAGTATAGAAAAACAGCAGTTAAAATAAATCTCCTGATCTTTAGAATGTCATGTCAGCGAATGTGCCGCGAAAGCATACTGCATTGTCGCGTTGAAGTGCCAAGGACATTGGACACATTGGACACCCAGCCTTTTGCCTTTGAAAGGCATTTTCGCTTTTATTGCTGGTGATAGAATTAGACCCCCTTTTTATCATTATTTTTAATTACATTTAATTTTTTTAAATTTTTATATTATTATTAATATTACCAACCAGTTTGAGGCATTTGACACAATCCGTAGAATGTTCCCAGCAGTGAACCACAAGGGGCATTCGACCAAGCTAAGCTGCCACTGATTTGCTTCAGGACTCCGCAAGGATTCGAACTCGGGGACGGCGCAGTGAAAGGCGCGTACTGATAGGAGAAGGGCGCGGCATTCTGCCAATGCCAGGTCCCTGCCGAGTATTTGAGTCCCATGTAGAGTCCAACGCTTGAAGTGTATCCGCTGGACGTATCTAAAATCAATCAATCAATCAATCAATCAATCAATTAATCAATCAATAAAAATAATAAAAATCAATCAATCAATCAACCAATCAATTAATTAATCAGTCAATAAAACTAATATAAATCAATCAATCAATTTATTTATCGTCGTCAGATGATGAAACAGACGTTAAATCCATATTGATTGATTTATAATGTTCATGTACGTTCCACAATATCTTAGGACTATGAAATCAAAATTTAGTGTACGTTTCACAATCTAACGACGGTAAAATTAATCAATCAATCAAATTTGATATCAGCTTCACTACATAGGTAGAAGATAATGGTGTCAGTGAGTCAATACTGACTCATAGTACGAAGCTGATCCCGTTTCTAAGGGCCTTCACAACAGAGGTGAAAATTGTCAATTGTCATTATTCCAGCGGTGACAATCTTGCTATTATTGCCGGCGATTGCACACCGGAAAATATATTTATAAAAAGAATAAGAACATAAATTATCATTGTTTATTATTAATAGTGTTAAACCTTAATTGTTTTTTATATAGATATTTATTATTTATTGCTCTTTTAATTTTAATATTTACCGATAGCATTGATGTTAGGTGCCACACAGCCTTCCATATCAGCTGCATTATCCAGCGAAGCAAGATTAGAACCTGCGGCATAGGACGTGCAAGCATTCTGCAGGCCGTTGTAATTGCTGGGTCCAAGGAGTAAAATACTGAAGCTAGACGTCCGGTAACAAGATGGCACCCAGGGGCATGTGAACCAACCAACTGGGCAGTTACCGGTACATACTGCTCATAGAAATATAAGAATTTAACGTTATTAAACCTTAGAAACAGCGCTTCTGAGACATAGTTAGGAGTGCGCTATACAAAAGCTTCTGATTGTTTGATAAACATCCAACGTTATTTAACGTTATTTAGCAAACTTTACTTTGAAGAGATGCCAGGTAGAGAAATTAGAACGAAATATGAAATAAAAGTAAAAATGTGAAAATTACAACAGCTCAATTTATCATTTGGTTATTCCATATTTTAGAATAAATTTTACGTTCAACATGTGTAAATATTTTATGCTAGTTCTGTTTGGGTGGTTTCTGCTTGGGATAGTTCAAATATTGTTGGATACGTCCTTGATTTTGTCGTCCGATGAAGAAACGGACGATAAATTCGCATTGATTGACTTACGAATAGAAAGCAGGACTATAGAAATAGACATTGTTATGTGAGAGAGTGATATACTAATTTATCTAAAGTTAATAAAATGACATATGGGCCTAAATATTTATTTTGAAATACAAATACGTTTCTGTGATAACCTTGTAATTTTGTCAGTAAGGTTGCTAAGAATATGGTTCCGAAAAGTTTCCGTTTTTCCAAATCCATGTTTGTTCCTTCTGCTTAATCCCAGTTGGTCTCTTCAGGACCATAGATCAATAAATCCGGCTATGAAAACCAAATTAAAGTAGACCTACTGTACACTGTGTACAGTGACAATCACATGGCTTTTGTACAGTTAATTAATCCGTTTTTAAATCGAAATGTATTCTTTCGATGTTAAATAAAATAAACTTTTTAAACTGCTTGAGTTAGATATTGTAACAGATATACATTCATTCTGCCAGTAGGCTAAGTTACCGTTGTTAACGGTGTAGGTGTTCATGAATGAAAAGTCGACTGTGGATTGGAAGAGTTGCAAGCGAGTTGAACAGTCTGAAAGTGTAGGTGGGAGAGAGAGAGTGAGAGAGAGAGAGAGAGAGAGAGAGAGAGAGAGAGAGAGAGAGAGAGAGAGATCCCAAATCCCACCACCAACCCTAAAAAGTAAATAAAAAAGAAAATGACAAAAAATGACAAATACACTGAGATGTGTATTTATATATATTAGCCTACAGACGGCAATACCGCCCCCTTACCCATCAATCTTTGAACATTGGAGAGGAGCGGCGAGAATATCGAAGGAAATGGGGAGACGTCCTATCTATAATCCTAACAAAAGTTGCTAAACCCGCTGCTGGTTTTGGCATTGGCACATCTAACCTAATAAAAGGGCAGTGGGGAGTGTCCCATCTAGAACTTTTTCTGGGACAACAGATAGCATAGAATTGACCTGTTGTTAAGGTTACCGGTAATTAGCAGTCTACTCTCTGGATGACTGTCCTGTGTATGGACCATTGCCTGGCCTGTACATCTGCAGCAAAGCGAAGGAAGAAGAGAAGCCCCCTCCACAAGAAATCACAATTTATGAATTGTTCTGTAGAAAGCCTTTATCAAAGACCTTGTCTCTAGTTTACTTGCCTACTAATTGTTTAATAGTGTCAAGACTGGTGTCACCTGGTGAGATATATGGGGTATCGAACTCAGAGACCTCTGACTTCACAACCTTCTATGCTAACAACTGGACCACTTATTTTAGTACTATTATTTTACCAAATATTTGTATTTTATTGCTAAACTGGACAACGAGTATGATGTGCTTAACATAATTTTACAACTGTTGGCAGATATTTATGCCTTGAACCTACAATTAGGCACTTAACTGGATAAATGTTCAGTTGTTGGATTGTTAATACCGTATAGTAAACAAATGATTCGCATAATTTGAAGTTGCATAGTGTTTTGAGCTATTTTCATTTCTTCCCTCAGATATTTAGTTTAATAGGCATATGGTTGTTTTTATGGATAAATGGACTTGCATCGAGTTTGATCAGTGTTAACCCCTGTTCTCTCTAATCAGTTGTAACTTGCAAACTGCGTTTGAGTGGATCAATTAGCTAAATATTCCTCGTGCCATTGGAGACATCACTGAGATCGTCGTTAGATGATGAAACGAACGTTAAACCCGTATTTTATTTTCTCGTTCAAGATTTGTATATGCTTGTAGGCTACTGTTTGACTGACAGCATGATTGTTTATATATTGTCGGAGACGTTCCTGATATCGCCACAACGAAACGGACACTGAATGTGCATTAATTGCCGGCATAATTGCTGGTGTTCCGATTGGATTGCGTAGTCGGTGACACGCTTGCCTGATAAGCAGAATGTCACGGGTTGGAGTCTCAGTCGGGTCCGTCTCTGACAGTATCCTTCGATGTGGAAACAGACGTTAAACTTATCTCTACAGCTTTTATAAGGAAGACATCTATCCATCCAGTACCACCTCATGGCATGCAGAAGACACAACTTCTTACATTCGACAATCTCGCTCCTCAATGAGCATACCATTGACCAACCAAACAAGGTGATCCCATTATAATTGCTTTGCCATTCTCTCTCAGTGCACTGCCTAACGGCAGGTCCATGCAGGGGCTTCCACCGCATATATACATGGAGGCAGACTACCTCCAGAAAATGAATATTTTGGAAAGCTGGGGTGGGGATTATTTTACTGAAGAATTTGTTGGAAAGTATTCTTGGAGGAAAATTTGCTTCCATGCTCTTGAGTGTTAGGGGGTAGATAGATATTTGCTTCCATCTTGTGAGTGTTGATAAGTATAGGCTATCATTACTCACCCTGCCGAGTGCTTGATAACTTTAGGCAACCATACTTCCATCTGACGAGTGTTTGTAGCTTATGCTATCATGCCTCCATCTGACGAGTGTTTGTAGCTTATGCTATCATGCTTCCGTCTGACGAGTGTTTGTAACTTATGCTATTGTGCTTCCATCTGGCGAGTGTTGGTAACTTATGCTATCATGCTTAAGTCTGACGAGTGTTTGCAACGTATGCTACCATGCTTCCATCTGGCGAGTGTTGATAACTTAATGCTATCATGCTGCCATCTGGCGAGTGTTAAGGCTACAATGCTGCTATATGGTGAGTGGTATTTATGTTTCCATAAATATACTTCCCATCTAGAGATTGATTAACATTTTATTATAATGTCCTCCTCTTTATAATGTATAAAGAGGAGGACACTACCCCCCCTCCTTCTGATAAAAAAAGCTTGGCAGGATTTTTTTGGGAAGCTTAGGTGATATTTAGGAAAAATTTGTTCGAAAGATTTCCTTGGGGGGATCTTTCCCTCCATGCTCTTGTGACGGGGGGATAGAAGTCCCTGGGTGCATGGCAGCCGACTGCAGCAGAGTTTGCATGCCATATTTTCTCCCTTTAATTCAATTTCGAATTTTGCATTCTAAGATGGTTCTCCTTAGCCTTCCTCAGTGACAGCGTTAGTCGGCTTCAAAGAAACATATACAGCTTTCAACTGATCTATTCTTATTTTTGTGGATCTCACTTGTGTTTTGCTTTTACTACACCTAAAATAATACATTTTACATTTTAAAATAAAAATTAAGGTTTCTGAGGCGGCCTATCGTTGCCTACCTCGGTGACTTCATCGGCTTCTATAGAACATGTGCAGATCTCGCTTGATCCATTCATAAGTTTCACAGATCAAACACAGCATATATTTAAATAATAATAATAATAATAATAAAGGTTCAACGTCCATTTTTTCATCCCACAATGATGTCAGGGACGTCAAAGAAAATAAAATATATAATC
This sequence comes from Enchytraeus norvegicus, assembly GCA_034695365.1. Classification (NCBI taxonomy): domain Eukaryota; kingdom Metazoa; phylum Annelida; class Clitellata; order Enchytraeida; family Enchytraeidae; genus Enchytraeus; species Enchytraeus norvegicus. The sequence goes on from JAQFZF010000459.1 coordinate 10,062, forward strand.
AACTAGCATCTGCACGCAGCCATTTAATCGTATAAACACAGCAACAGATATTAAATAATTAACAAACGCTACAATTGCCATCGAGGAATATCCAAGAGATTATTTGAAAATAAACTCTCCCTAGAAGTATAGTGATACACAAATAACCGGTCAGAGATATAGTGAAATCTACTGTAGTTACGGTTTTGGAAATGTATTGACGATAATATTATTTTTAATAAACTCCATCATACCGTTTAAATAATCTATAAATACGGGTGTTTAAATTATGGATGTACAAGCTCATTAATTAGCAAAATTGACGGGACACATTGACCAGACACACTTGAAAAAGTTAATATTAATAGCAGTTTTTAATACTACTAAATTAACCAGTTTTTTATTACTAATAATAACCAGTTTTACTATCAATAATTATAAATATTACAATTTAATAATTACAATTCTATATTAATGACCGTATCACTAATTTCAACAAAATAAGAATAAGCAATGGGCAGTAAATTTCTTTTGACAATATTTTATCGCAAAATAAAATCGCAGTATATGGTGGTACTTGTCTTCAATAATCTTCAATATATCAGTAAATTCGTCACAAATTGAACAAAATCTTGTGGAAATTCATAACACTTTCAGGTCAATTAAAAAAAGCAGTTCCATTCATTCGTAAGAACTTATACGTTAACAGTCATAAGAATTTATAATTTAACAAATTTCAGCCAAATCCAGCGGCTGAATATTTTATTTAATGTGCGCGGCTGTAACGAATTATGAAACAATTTCATCTGCGATTGAGCCGACTTCGATCCACTCTGGAACGAGCTGCTCGGAACTTTCTTTACGAGCCGGAATATTGCTGCCTCTAAGATAGTTGACTTGTGCTTGCGCGGGGGTCGTTCCCTGACGACTCCGGCGAACCTGAGTAAACCACGGATGTTTAGCCGCTTCCTCAACCGTCAGCCGTTCAGACGGCTCGGTGCGGAGCAAACTGCGTACCAGACATTTAGCCGTTGCAGACACAGTGTCCGGCACGGCATATTGACCACGACGGATTTTTCCGAACAGCTGACTGGCGACAGTGTCGTGAAATGGGTATTGACCGTATAACATGGTGTATAGTATGACACCGACGCTCCACATGTCAGCCGGTCTACCGCAGTAGCCGCTTGAAGCTGGTGAAGCTGCTGCGGTGAGTATTTCCGGGCTGACGTAAGCCGGGCAGCCATGTTTGTCAGTTAATCTGTCGTCATCAGCGTCATCGAGCAAACAGGCATCTTCTAGTCCATCCAAAACCAGGCGAGTTCTGTGGGGTAGAATAAAAAACAATGTTATCTATTGAGCTGTTAGAAAAGCCCAAGTAGGGTTCACTACATAGTTTCAAAAGTAATGGCAATCAAGTGCCAATTATTGACGTCCATAATATCATCCCTGGATGAGGAAACGGACTTTAAACCTTTATTGTTATTATTTTTTTTTTTTGTATATTCTCATATATGACAGAACACACACGCCAGTTTCCTTTCTTAGTTGTTGTTTTTGTATTTTTATTATTTTGTCGACACTCCATGACTAATCGTACCTTTGCCTTTATTAGTGCTTCAATAAAGCTACTAGTGCAGATACACTATTAGCCTTCTATCATCCAGGCAACAACACGCACCCGTGCCCATGGGTGTCGGGATCAGATTAACAATGTGTCAAGTTTATTTAAGGAGCTTCAAATGGAGTTTCAATAAAGTAGTACTAGTAGCTGCAGTGGGAATAAAGACCAATTCTGATCTGAAGATGAAATATGTGTATGTGGTTGAAGTTTATAGACGTTGTGTCATAAAGGGATGATTAAACAGTGATGTCACTCTCCAAATTTGATTTTTACCAGCTTTTGTCCAAAAATCGCAAAATTTTTTACCAGCTTTTTACCAGCTTCTGATTGCATTTTACCAGCTTTTTACCAGTATCTAAGTATAAAAAACAGACCTTGTATAGCAGTTAGCAGTAAAACCGCCAAAAATGTTAAAATGGAGCATCAGTGGACCCAACAAATTCGTGATTTTTTGTGCTGAAGACAATAATTAACCGAATAGACTCTCGCTAATAGACGCAATTTGTTCATCCATTTATTACGTCATCAATATTTTGGACATTTGTGGGGGGTCCCCCGACCCCACCCTTGATGACATCATCAATCGGGAGTTCATCGGCTCATTCGGTCGATGGAGGGGTAAAAGGAAAGAACTAAAAATGCGTACTATTTTTCTGTACAGTGAACAAAATGTTATAGTTTTGCAACATTTTTGAGTGTTAGCATACTTAATCAATATTTTGGTTTTTTGCATTTTGTTTTTGAAAAATAATTGTATGGTTTTAAGCAAAAGAGTGCTTTTCCTCGTAATAATATAATTAGATTTTAATGTTTACCTTAAAAGGTGTGTCCTAATAAAGGTGTGTTCTTTGATTTTAAAATTTAATATGTCTGAATTCATGCTTAATAGGTTCATTAAATATTTTAATTTGGTTAAAGTAATTTTACCAGCAATTTTATCAGCAAATACTGAAATTGACCAGATTTAGCCCTTTTCTGAAATAAATTTACCAGTTTACCAGACACGTGAGAATTTCACCAGATCTGGTCAAATTTTACCAGCAGTGGCATCACTGATTAACGTCTGTGTCTCTGAGGCCTCTACTTATGATCTCGGTACACACAGGGCAGAGCGCAAGTTTTAAGCTCAAAGGACAACGAAGTGCAATGAAGTCCTGGCCCCAGATTTATAATTCAAAGAAGATGAAATAATCAAATAATGAACAATATTTATTGGACTTAATTTTGTAAATAAAAGGTGTCACATATCTGAGACTAGATTGCAATGTATAGGATATTATGTTCTATGTGCATAGAAAATGGCTACAAGTTTGTGGAATATTACAATATAAACAACTCGGCCAGCCATTGTTTATGTCGTCAATACATCTTTGAGACTTGTTTAACTGTGCAAACCCAAATGTCTAATGTTGATCTTCATAATTGTAAGTTTAATGGATCAATGGACTTGCACCCTGTTTGACTTGTGTTGACTCCTACTCTCCATCAGCAATTGTAACTTGCTACCTGTGTTTACATGGACCGGTTAGTATTTCTTGTGCTGTTGGAGACGTCCCTGATATCGTGGTCAGATGATGAAAAGGACTTCAAACTCATATTGTATTTTATTGTATTGATTAACCGCAATTGATCGACCAAGACTTTATTGTAAGTAAACAAGCTTAAAATGGAAAACAGACGTCAGACTTCATAGAACTGCATTGTCTTCTCAAGAATACAACACAATACAATACAATATGGGTTTAATGTCCATTTCATCATCTGATGTCAATATTGGGCGCATCTCAAACGCGATGTGTACGAAGGTGTACTTTTTTTTCTTTTTTTTTTTGAGTATTACTATTATTATCATTATCCATATTAAATTACTCACAGCATTAATTTACGGAGACTACTAACCGTTGTTGGTCGATGAAGACAAACTTGCGTAGCTTGAGATCTCTCAGTATAATGCCCCTCTCATGGCAGTGCTCTATCGCTGACAGTATCTGAGTGAACAGAGCCGACGCCTCCGACTCCCGCAATCTTCTTTTCCGGCGGATGTACGAGTGGAGATCCTCATAGCTCCGCTGGAATAGAACGTACGCGAGGGATTTTCCCAGGATTATTTCAACGATGCTGCCGATGTTCTCGTGATGACCGGATCCCCAGTGCGGGGCGAGTAGCTCCTGGTACTTACTCAGTGGGAAAATCTGTAACATTACATCAAGGCTGTGTTAAAGGCACTATAAAAGAAGAAGAATATTGTTTAATGATAATAAATGTTTTCATCATGTTATACACGACATCATGTAATAAATAACATCATGCAATATATTCATAATGTAATAAATGACATCATTTAATACAAGATATCATGTAATAAATGACATCATGTAATACATCGTGGTGTTTACATTAATCAATTTATCATATAGGCAAGTTAATGTATTTATTTATGATATCACGAAATTAATACATCATCCTCAAAAATGGATTAAATATACTATTTTATTTTACTACAAATTGTGGTGTTGTTGCCCACCAAAAAGACCAGCTGTGGTACTGACCTCCTCTATCTTCATTGGGGGAGGGGGGGGTCATCCAGGGACTGCCGCCAAGTCTCTAGCAGCTCCGCTGCCTCGCAAGGATTGTTCTACTAATTGTGATACTACAAATTGTCTTCACTTACCTTACAAACGTATTCCTCCTGCGTCACAATATGAACGGCTTTACGAGCCGTGACGACTGTCGAAGCCGACGCGGTACATAACTTCTCGAGCAGCAGATAGTTTCCGATCCGTTCAACGGATTTCTCGACCGATGGTTCTGCTGGATTCAACTGTTGGGTTAACTGGGGTGTAAAATCTGGTGGTTTGACATCTGGGCTAAGAGCTCCCCCTGGTGGAAAACCCTCTGATATTATACAATCTCTAAGCTTGAACTGTGAAAATAGGCACAAAGATGGACGATGCCCATCTTCTAACACAGCAGTTCCGCTCATAGATATCGATGTAAATAAATCAGTTGCCTCCTACACCCCAAATGATTCTACTATTGATCTTCGTTTTCGTTTCCAACTACCCAGAGTTATAGAAATCTCTAAAGCCGATTACATCAGATTCAATAATTCCTCCTATGAATGTCCTTGATATTGAATATAAGGGTATGTATTAATTTCTAATTTTTTTTATAAACTAAAGCTGTATTTTTCTTAGTTGCCAGGAATGTTTAAATTACAGCACGTTGTGTAAATAATTATCTTATCTGCAGGTCACGTATCAACTCCGTTGCAATTTTTCCGACTATGAGAACAGTTTCAATTTATTACGCAATAACAAAAAGGTGTCCAGTTGCATAATATTAACATAATTATTCCACACGAACGATATTATATAAACGAATTAAATTTCACAACTTCGCGAGATAGTCCGAATTTCTTGAAAATTAACCCTCCTTAATTTGAAGTCCTCCTAATCCAATTTTTCAACATAACACTTCCTCCTAATTTACACCTTTTTCCGAGACAACCAGCCCTCAGATTTCCCCCCTTCCTAACAGCATTTCACGACGCATCCTGAATGAACCTCGATGAATCCCATGATTTCGATGGGTTTCTTTAAGGCTGGTGGTCCTGGGTTCAAATTTTGATCAACTTCGAAGTACCTCCTCTAATGATGACCTAACTGCGCAATATTCACTTTTCTGTCTAATTTCTAAACACACGCCTTTCTCCACTTGTGACGGTTACGATACTTGCTTGTTACGTTGACGGACTGAAGGTGAATCGGTTGGCCCCCGGATTTCGGATTTCTAGTTTGGTGAACTGACCCCCCTCTGTCAAATTTGGTCCGGATGAAAAAGTGAAAGCTCTGGTTTGGTGGAGGTGGAGTGGCGGTGTGGGGAGGAGAGGAGAGAGCGCAGGTGGGGGTGTCGGCTCATTGTCTACGTAATTTGTGAGTCAGACCACTGCGGCTAAATCTCGCCGTAACGTGGAATTTAAATGGTGTTTACTGAAAAAAGTGAAGTGCAATTTCTATAAACATTGAATGCAATAATTGTTATGCTAATTGTTATAATCTTAAGTCAATTTTCATTTTAAATTTACACAAGTGGATAAAATCATGAAATAGTGTGTACAGACGTGTCAATTTAATTCTTTTCCCCGAGTGGGTTTGGGACCCCCTGTTGGTTTGGGAGGATTGAGAATTGATCCCACCAGCAACTGCGCATGTTCGTAAGAGGCGACTGAAAACGATACGACAGTGGAGAGTTGATAGCAGTGTGGCTATCATTTCTGCATAATGGACCAATTGCCAATTGATCATTCAAATTCTAGTCTAGGCTTCCACATCGATTGTGGCACTTTGCTCCATACTACTTGATTCTCCATTGTCCATTCTTTTTCTTATTTTTTCTGGTTTTTTGGCTGGCACCGTTGGACATTTCTTTTACTGCTGATCGGTTTGGCTTTGGCTTTCATAGTGCTCGATGTTGTCATTTTTTACGGTAGCACTCTAATTGCGTTGTTGTTGTTGCTGTTTTACGTAAGCTGATTTGTAGTTATTTCTACATTGCAATTATACAGTAAATTTGTAACCGCGTAGAGTAGGCCAACAGTGGCTGCACCAGTTTGTAAGTGTGGTTAATTCGCAAAGATTTTAATATCATTAACTTCCAATGATAATGAAACAATAATTATTTAAATGTGCCGTAAACAAATATTAAATATATTATTATCACATTAAGAAAATTTCATTTACAAAATTTATAAGGGAATCTTAGTCTAATTTATTCTACAGATTCAATTAAATTTTGGTCAAAATAAGTTATAAGTTTACAAATAATTCACAACCTCTCTAAAATACATAAACGGAGATTTCTTTAAATATATTTTTACTCTTTATTATTATCTTTATTAAATCATAGACTCAATATTGATTTTATTCTCTTGATATGTGGCGTATTTTAGCCTTGTGTACTGAATATTCATTGATAAAATCAATCGGCGTATAACTATGCAGTGACGCAACATTCCACCCTTCTGATTGGTTGTAAATCCTGTAAACTATATAACTCAATGATCAACTGAGTTCTTAATCATAATGAGGCGAGATAGAGTATTTTGCTAGATCTGCGCATTTATCATAATATTTTAAATAGGAGTATGCTATCAATTCACAGCATCAGATTAGTTATGTTAACGTTTCAGTACTATATTTCGAATTTTTCTATTACTTTTCTGGTCCAACTTGCATCCACCAATCCGAACGTATGACGCAATACATTCATAGCCTTGAGATGATTTCATATTGTGAAGAAATTACGTCTTAATTTTGTTCAAAATGCTACAATAATGCGCAAGAGCGCAGTAAACAATCTGATTTTTGTTACAAACTAGACACATTTGTTGTGACTACTGCGCACTACAAGCCTATGACAAGCATTTTATTACATTAAACTCCTCTATTTAGATGAAGGTCATCGATGCTGGAATAAGAACGTTTTCCAGGTCATTGACATTTAGCAGGTAAAAATCTGACGTCAATAATTATAGGTATCTCAGGGTAAATGACAAAATAGCAAACAAATCTTCAAACGTACCGGTAGCCTAAACTAAATTAGAGGTGCTCCAAACTTTGGGTAGGCCTACAGGTAGGCTACAGTGCATAGAAATCTCTTCTAGCATTAAATTGGAACGCAATCAGCTCATATGCCTATTCGATAGGCCTACTCTTTAGTTTAATGCTTAGCCTAACTCTCTCTCTATGTTCTAATCTGTTTCTTTATTAACTAATTATTTTCTAATCTGTTTCTACTAACTAATTATTTTCTAATCTGTTTCTTTACTAACTAATTATTATGTTATTTCGTGTTACTTTAATTACGATGTTTCATGTGTGATATGTGTAACAATCTGCGATTGTTAGATTGATTTCAATAAACGAATATATATATAAAATGTCACTACAATGTCATCCAGCCCTAACTTCTAGGGGGGAGGGGTGTTGTAGAAAAATTGACAAAATGTGCATAATTTTAATCAGTGATTGGCAATTATAGTTAACTAAGAGGAGTTAACTATTTAGTTAAACTACTTTTTTTTAGTTAGGGCAATAGTTCA